>CM053270.1:0-192500 GCA_028583415.1 Protea cynaroides | reverse complement strand
AATAGGATGTCCCTTAGCCTCTTTCACTCCTTTAGAACCCTAATTGAAAGTGAGAGAAAGAGAAAGAGAAGGAAGAGAAGAAGAGAAGGAAACTTGAAGAAGAAGACTAAGGAAGAGGAGGAAGTTCAGAGAAAACCTCTGAATAAAGGTATGAACCTAATTCCTTATAGAAGGAAACTTGAAGAAGAAGATAAGGAAGAGGAGGAAGTTCAGAGAAAATCTCTGAATAAAGGTATGAACCTAATTCCTTACCTGAATTAGAGATCCTAGAATAGTTATGAAGAACATAGGATTAGGAGAAACCCAAATCATCCATCCATGGACAAGTTCCAAGAGATTCCATGGAGGAAATCATTATGGACTATGAATAGTGTATAACTTGTAGTTTTGAGCCATAGAACAATCATAGAATGGACCATGAAAGTAAGCTAAAGGATCCAAATATGAAGGGATGAACTTTAGAATGAAAGGTCGACTCAGAATACGTGTGGTCACACGTAGGGTCGAATGATATCCGACCCTAGACTACAGGATCGACCACATGCCCTCGGGAAGTCACAGGGAGGGTGTGGTCGCACGTAGGGTCGAATGGTATCCGACCCCACCTGCGACCCTACACCCTAGGGTGGTAGAAACTACTACCCTAGGTGCTACCCTACCTGCGACCCTACGATTTCTGTTAGTCTAAATCTATTGGAATTAATTCTAATTAAAATCTATCGACTTGTTAGGTCTTTCTAGTGATTTTAAAAGTGATTCATAAAGCTTGAACGAGGATCTACGCTCAACCAAAGGTGAGGGAACAAGACCTAAACTAATTGGCTAATAATAAACTATTTTCGTTTATTGAGTCCAATACTATGAATGATTCTATGCTGGTATGATTGTAATGTGCATATCAAATGTCATCCACTATTCCTGTTATTATTGTTCATGCATATTTAATTTCATTTATTATAACATGATGATGATGATGATGCTAGGAATAGGCATGTGAATGTATGTGTGTGGTTAGTGTACTTGATGTGTGTGGTTAGTGTACTTGATGTGAGTGGAGCATCAGAGGGAGGACGTGACACTGTGGTTCATCCTGGTCACCAGACTCTAGCTCTATCTCTACTCAAGTATTGTCCACTAACATCGTCGTATCGCCATTACCTTAGCAGAACTATTACGTCATAGGGCATCAGGGGAGGTGGTCTTGGACCGTGTAGTCTCTGACTCTATCAGGGGGCCTTAGTTCTATCTCTATGGATGTATTGAGGGATGCTGGGGTGAGGCCTTGGATACACTGTTTGACATTAGGATTGGTTAGTTGCGAGCCCAGTTTGCAAGCCCTCGCCAATAGGGGCTTACGTGTTGGTATGGGTAGAGCATCAGGGGAAGTGTGATGCGGTGCGGTCCTAAGCAATTTAGCTCTATCTCTATTCCATGGTGGGTGCATGTGGGGGCGGCAATGGTGTTTGATCCACTGGGTGGTTCCACACATTCGTGTATAGAGGTGCGGTGGCCACCTATCCTTTCTATTGCACATTGCAAACTTATGAACCAGACCAAAGATATGAATTGAATACATGCATATGTTTTTTGCATTGTTTTGTTTTGTTCACTGAGCCGTGATGTGTGCTCACCCTTTTCGAAATTAAATATTTTTAGTTGATGATGCAGGTTGACTGTGGAAGATTATATGAATGCTCCCACATACGGACATGTTGCGGCGATGGACGCAGAGGCTATAATGGAGTCGCACGATTCGTCATGCGATTGCAATTCATGCGTTTTTGATTAGATTTTTATTTGGATTATTAAGGAAATGTAATTGATTATTTTATTTACTTATGTCTTAGTCAATGAAAGATAATTGGATATTTTATTTATGTTATCATTCTTAGATTCTTAGTTCATTTAATATATAAGACTCCCGCTATTGTTTATTTACTCTGATTATGGTTGTAGATGTGTATGGTTTAAGCAAACGGACACAACCTATTCGAGATCCTGGTTAAACCATCGGTTTATTAGCGGTTCATCACACCATTCTGAATAGTGCAAAATTGGGTGTGACAACTTGGTATCAGAGCTCTCAGGCCCTGTCTATTAAACCGATATATTTCCACAAAAGTTCGTGAACTGATTTAGGAGAAAAATTTAAAAGCTGTAATAAGAACACACTATAAACACCTGTGTTGCTTGAGACAAAATTAATAAAGAGAATAATGCATATATAAAAAGGAGAAACATGTTTCGTATACATTAAATAAAAACACGTTTATACATATCCAAATCAGAGTACAGTCCATAATCCGGACAGTTACTCTGTATTACAAAGAAGGATAAAAAGAAAATATACATCATGGAGCTGGAGGTGTTGGAGGATGAGGAGCCTCGCGATCTCGATCATAGTCCTCAGCATACACTCTAGTCAACCAGGCCACCTGAGTCTGGGTCACCTGGAGACTAGCTTCCAGCTCGGCCATCCGCTGATCCGACACGTGCTGGGCCTCTCTAATCTCACGCAGTAACCCCATAATATCATCAGAGGGGGGCGTGAAGGACCAACAGTGTGTGAAGGAGCCCAAGATGGACCAGCTCCAGTAGAATGTAGTGGTGATGGAGGAGGTATGGAGTCTACATCCATGAACATACGATCCTCATCCTCGGGAGCACCCCTGGACCCCCCCCCCCCCCCCCCCCCCCCCCCCCCCCGCCCCCCCCCCCCCCCCCCCCGAGCACGAGGATGCACCAGAGCATTCCTCTCATCATCACTGACCTGAGCATCCCGCATATCCATCTTACAGATGGCCTCCCAGTCAAGATTCGATGAGAAGGTTTTCTCCTGAATCCTCTCATCTACTAAATCAACATGTAAGCGGGTGAGCAGTGTAGTGATTAAACGTCCGTAGGGTAGGTTGCCCAACTGACCAGGCAGCGTAGCGCAAATCATCGTCCGGATAATAATATAAGGAAGGCAGACAGGCTGCCTGGTGCAAATACAATAGAGGACATACTGAGTCAACTGTGAGATCTTATCATAGTGTCCACTCTGGGGAATCAGGTTGTGCTGGATAATCTTGTAGTACACCCGAGGCTCTGGACGTAGGTTGATCGCTTTCATCTCCCAGTGATCATCTTTAATAAGCTGACTATCTATCTCAGCACGCATCTCCAAAGATAAGAACTGGGGTTCCTTGGGAGCACAGTACACCAAAGGGTCGTCATTTGATATGTCCAAAAGATCAGCCAACTGCTGGCAGTTAAATGAAACCTCTACCCCTTTGACGTAGCTAGTGATCCTGAGCTCCCTACCCCTCTCAGTGTTATTGCGATCCCCCACTACCTGGAGATTGCAATAGAACTGCCTCACCAAATCAGGACGAGTACAAGCCTCATAGGTGACCACAGGAAGCCAGCCCATGTCACCAAAAGCACCCTCCACGTTGAACAAGGCTAGACTAGCCAAGTCCACACAGCGATCCCCTTCTACTTTCTTACGCTCGTAGCGAGCATACTAAGCTTCTGCCTCGTTGGAGAGGAAGCGAACAGGGTCATGAGCCCTAGGAACATTGGTACGAACATACTATCTGTCAAGACACAGAAGAACAAACAAGATATTAGTAATGGTGAAAAACAAAAATTTTGGCATTATAACGGCATGATTTGGTCAAAAGCCTCACTTTTCACCCAAACAACTGGGTAGGAGGACTTACATAGGTTCCAAACCATCCTGCAAAGCTCATACAGTATGAAATTTAATCTAGAAAGATCGAATTTGATGAAATTTCAATAAATTCGAAAAATCTCGAGAATTATGTCAAAATTGGAAAATTTCAAGTTTCCCGATAACCAACCGATGAAACTCAAATATTTTTGAGGGCCTTCGTCCATTGGGTGACCAATAGCAAAAGCCCCCAATAAAAATTAAATTTTTACGGTTAGAAAAAGTTTAATTTGAAGAAAACGATGTAATGGGCAAAAAACCTAGTTTGGGAAGCTTAAAAATGTGAAACAGTAGAGAGCTTACCTGAAGAGAAGGAGTGGGAGTCGTGAACGGAAGAAATAATCACCAAACCCTAGGGGTTGATACTGTAGCAACTCAGGGGAAGCGAGTTGAGTTGGAAGAAAGGAGAAAGAATGGGAAATGAATCCAAAATCAGGCTTAAAAACCTAATTTTGAATCGTAGGGTCGCAGAATTCTACCAAAATGTACGACCCTACAACAAACCCTACCATCAACCCTAGGCTCTCGGTGATCTGACAGAGAACCATGGGTCGGACCTAGGGTCGGACCTATACCGATCCTACCATCGACCCTAGGCTCTCGGTGAGCTGACAGTGTTCTCAGGGTCGCATAAGGACCGACCCTACCATCGACCCTACGATGGAAAATACAGTATTTTGTCAGAATGATTTGAAAAACTAGAAATTTAAATTGATTAGTTGGATTTTAACTTGGGAACAACTTATAATGATTGCCTCACATGTTCCATGACTGTTTTTCAGACACTACTACCACCAGAACAGGAAATGGTTGGGCGAAGGGTGACCAGACGAGGCCGTAACCCAATTCCACCACCACCACATGTGGAGGAAGACAGCCATGTAAACCATAAAGCACACGAGAATCTAAATATGGCACCACCAGTAGCTAGTGGCCAGGAAAATCCTACAAACTTGCCAGCCCCACCTAAGGATTTGGCTACAGCCGTAATGAACTTGGCACAACAGCTGCAGCAAATATAACATATGCAAGCCAATATGCAGGCTGCTATAGGAATGGCTTTTCCAGCTGCACAGACGACACCTACGCCAGCAGGACAAGCTAGCACAGTACCAGGGGGAAGCAACACGGTACCCCACGCACCCCAAACACCAGTTATGTAGGCTCCAGTGCAAAATCCTAAGGTAGCTCAAGACAGTTACCAGTACCAACCACCTATGTATGGGGCCTATGCTCCGTATCAGCTGGACCACTCCCGACTGATCGGGAGTTTTCTGAAGATGAAGCCCAAAGAATATAATGGTAAGCCAGCAGATCCTTTGTGGCCAGCACATTGGATCGATGAAATGGAAAGAAATTTTATGATGATGACAGTGAATCAGGAGGAGAAAGTGTTGTGTGCAACCTTCATGCTGAAAGGCGATGCACACCACTGGTGGAAGTCCACACGGACTTATCTGTTAACAAAGCATGCCCAATTGACCTGGGCTATTTATAAAGAGGCATTCTTTGAGAAGTACTTCCCCAAAAGTTTCAGAGATTCTATGGAGAGAGAGTTCCTGAGTCTATATCAGGGCCAGATGATTGTAGATGCATACCAACAACGTTATGAGGAGTTGTTTTTCTTTGCACCCGCCAGCATACAGGAGGAAAACACAAAGACCCGAAGGTTCGTCATGGGACTCAGGGGAAGCATCCGTGAGCATGTTCTGGGTTTGGAAAAGAAAGTTTACTACAGATTGCTCGAGTAATAGAGTCAAGCCAGAAAGAGAGCTATTTTGCTCAGAATAGAGGTATCAAGAGGCCAAATGAGAATTCTTATAACGGAGGGAATACAAGGACATTTAAACCCTTTCCGTACTCAAGGCTTCAATGCTGCAGCCAAGACTACTCCAACAGCTCAACTGCAACAAAAGCAAAACAACGAAGGAGTAAAATGCTTTAACTGCAACCAAGTAGGACATTATTCAAGGGAATGTCCTAAACCCAGAAAGCAGCTACAACAAGGAAAGGTTTATGCTGTTACATCTGAGGATGTTGCCGTATCGCCTGATGTGGTCACAGGTATGACCTGAACCTTTCATTTTGTGTTACATTGTATGAGCATGTAGACTAAATTAAAACAAATCACAGGTATCGTACCTATTAATGGCATATCCTCTAGAGTACTCTTTGATTCTGGAGCTACTTATTCTTTTATATCTGTGTCATTTAGAAAGAGGCTGAATCTACCCCTCAGATATTTAGACTACAAACTGCTCATACGATCGCCGATGGGATTAGAAGTGGAATTAGAAAAAGGTTATGGACCATGTCCAGTTTTTATTGATGAGAAGACTTTGGATGCAACCTTGATTCAACTTGAGATGGCAGACTTTGACGTCATCTTGGGAATGGACTGGTTAGCTCGGCATTCTGCAAACCTATTATGTGCAGAAAAGAAGCTGACATTTAAAGACAAGGAAGGAGCAGAGTTTAGTTTTACGGTAACCAAACTTCCCCGTAAACAAAAACTCATCCTCTCTGCATTAAAGGCTAGGAAATGCCTCGAGAAAGGAGGAGTTGGGTATCTAGTATCAGTGGTCGACCTCACCAAGGAAGCACCACAAATGGAGAATATTGATGTTGTGTGTGACTTTTCAGATGTATTTCCTAAAGAACTACCAGGATTACCACCCGACCGAGCGACAGAGTTCGTTATAGATCTGATACCTGGAGCAGCACCAGTGTAAGACCCGCACTCCGTGAACCTGATCTAAACCTTGATTTCATGTCGTAACAGGTCTTCCGATCATCACCAGGCCAGACGGGACGAGCGGATGATAATCAGGTACGAAATCGGACCAACCAGACCAACTTAAGTATGAATTTCATTCATACCGGTCGATGGTACCGGTCTTGGTACCGATCGATCGGTATGGTCTGCGCAGTAAACTACCAAGATCCAGAATTGGATCTCTGTGGGTCCCACTTTCCCAATTTTGAATCCTAAGACTTTCCTAATCCTAAGAGGCTTCCTAAACCTAATTCCTAGCCTATTTAAACCCCTCTAAGCCTCCTATAATCCCTTCCATTGATCTTCACAAACCCTAGAGAGGAGAAGGAGATTGGAGAAGGAGAAGGAGCTAGGAAGAAGAAGGAAGAGCCGCTGTTGCCGTTCGACGATGCACACCTTACGCCAGTCGACAGTAAGTGTTTAAACCTTTCCTCTCACATTATGACTCTAGGATAGTTGGGTGTTTGGATCATTACCATGCAAACCAGGTATTGACCTAAACCCTACTTTGCCGTCAAACCCTAATTTGATCATTAAATCCTAATTTGCCGTCAAACCCTAGATTCGAGTTCTAGAATGATTATCATCAAAACTAGACTTGAATGGAGTTGGAAACAACTCTAACTCAAAGCTCAGACCTAGAATGGGTAGGAGAAACCCTGGAATCAATAGAGAATGATCGACGACAGTCCAATAACCAAGTGTATGGTCTTCTGGAGACATACCGGTCGACCATACCGGTTGTAGGTCATGCGACCGGTACTACGACCGTCTCTCGGGGAGTAGCCTGTGGGGACCGGCTGACCATACCGGTCGCCAGTTTTTCCCACAGTGTTGCGACCGGTACGTGCAACCGGTCAGCTCTATGAGTGTAATTTTGTAACATCGTTGGTTTCCGACCAACGTAAATCCTAAGAAACTATTCTAATTGAACCCTAATATAATGTAGACTCTGTGATAGCACATTTGGATCTTGCGACGTGGAGCAAGCAATCAAACGAGCGTCAGGTAAGGGAATCTGACCTAAACCCTAATAATTAATGGACAATAAATCTTTGTTAATGACCCTGAATATATGATGTGATGTTTGTGTATATTCACATGGCATCTTTTATTTCTAGTTATTATTATTGTTCATGCATATTCCATATGATAGGATGTGATTGTTAGGCATGTGGTTGTTTTCGTTGGAGTGTGGAATGGGAAGGGCATGGGGCCTGGGATCATTCCTCACTCTGGCACCTTTTGTAGTATTCTATTTTAACATGCTTGGTACGGGTGGGGTATCAGGGGAAGGTCGTGGCATGGTGGTCTCCGATGTTGATGTTGACCTGGCCATGATGATGTGGTACTGTGGTCTCCGATGTTGACGCTGGCCTGGTCACGATGCTTTAACACTATCTCTATGCCGTAGGGAGTTATGTTGGGATAGGGTCTACTTGCGTATTGTTCTATCCTAGTATGCTTGTTGCGGGTAGGGTATCAGGGGGAGGTGAGGCATTCTGGTCTCCAGCCTGGCCTGCACGCTCTAGCTCTATCTTTATGCCGTAGATGGCTGTACTGGGATAGAGCCTACATTGATGACATATAGGATTGGTTAGTTGCGAGCCCAATTTACAAGCCCTGGCCAGTAGGGGCTTAGGTACTGGTATGGGTGGAGTATCAGGGGAGGTACGAGTATACCTTAGCTCTATCTCTATTCTATGATGGGTGCATGTGGGTCGGTGGTGGTGTGATCTATTGTGCGGTGCCACATACTCGTGTATAGAGGTGCGGGGGCCACCAAACCTTTCTATAGCACATTGCAAACTTAAACCAGACCACAGCATAAAATGATTGTTACTCATGCATAATATTGTGAAACTGTTTGATTGTCTTACTGAGCTAAGTTGTGAGCTCACCCTTTGTATATACATTGTTTTTAGATGTCGATGCAGGTTACACGGTGGAAGATTACATGAAAGCTCCGGCGTACGGTGGCGTTGCTGCTTTGGGTGTACAGGTAGGAGAGGATGAGCATGACGCTTCATGCGAGTGTTCCTTCTGCGTGTACCTTTGATTTGATTTTATTTATTTGTTTCAGTTATTTTCAGTTGGATTAAGTAGATGTAAAGATATTATATTTTATGTTTGAAATTTGAATAATTGATTATGTTATTTAAATTTATCAATAGATACTCAGTTCATTTTATTTAAAGACTTCCGCTGTATTATTTATATTCTGATTGTGGTTATGTGCAATGGTTTGTATGAGTGGACACGATCTATTCGAGATCCTGGTGTGAACCATTGGTTCAATGACGGTTCACTCACACCATTCTGGTTGGTTCAGAATTGGGGTGTGACAGTATCTAAAGCACCCTATAGAATGGCTCCTACTGAATTGAAGGAATTAAAAGTACAGTTACAGGAATTACTGGACAAGGGTTACATCAGACTTAGCATATCACCATGGGGAGCTTCAGTATTGTTTGTAAAGAAGAAAGACGGTAGTGTTCGACTGTGTATAGACTACCGGGAATTGAATAAGCTGACAATCAAGAATCGGTACCCATTGCCTCAGATCGATGACTTGTTCGATCAGTTGCAAGGTGCCAAGGTGTTCTCCAAGATTGATCTTTGGTTAGGATACCATCAGTTGAATATTAAGGACGGTGATATTCCAAAGACAGCATTCAAAACAAGATATGGACATTATGAATTTTTAGTCATGTCTTTGGGATTGACTAACACACCCGTAACTTTTATGGAACTCATGAATCGGGTATTCCATGATATGTTGGATACGTCGGTCATTGTGTTTATTGATGATATATTGGTCTACTCCAAGGACAAGGAAACTCACGTCATGAATCTAAGAGCCGCTCTGCAGCGATTAAAGAAAGAGAAGCTTTACGCCAAATTTATAAAGTGTGAGTTTTGGTTAAATGAGGTTACTTTCTTAGGCCATGTTGTATCCGCTGAAGGAATTAAAGTGGATCCGAGTAAGATTGAAGCCATTGTGAAATGGGAAGCACCAAAGAGCATTGCAGAAATTAGAAGTTTCCTAGGTCTAGCTGGGTATTATCGATGATTCGTGGAAGACTATTCCACAATTGTCGTACCTCTCACCAGTTTGACTAAGAAAGGAGAAAAGTTTGTTTGGACTGATAAATGTGAGAAAAGTTTCCAAACATTGAAGGCTAGATTGATATCTGCTCTGATCTTGACTATTCCTATTCCAGGACAGCCATTTTATCTTGTACACTGATGCGTTTAGGTTGGGTTTAGGATGTGTACTTATGCAAGGAGAACAAGTAATTGCATATGCCTCAAGACAACTGAAGACACATGAGAGGAACTATCCCACTCATGACTTGGAATTAACGGCAATAGTACATGCTGTCAAGATATGGAGACATTAATTGTACGGAGAGAAATTTTAGATTAAATCAGATCATAAGAGTCTCACTTATCTTTTTAATCAGAAGGAGTTGAACATGAGACAAAGAAGATGGCTGGAATTATTGAAGGACTATGATTGCGATATCCAGTATCATCCAGGAAAGGCTAATGTAGTTGCCGATGCGCTAAGCAGAAAAGCAATGATAAAATCTTAAGGAGAGGTTAACACGACTGCAGCAATGTGTACTACAAGAAAAGTGTTCAATTACGGTAATGAGCAGTTCATGATTGATGCACCGGGTGAATCAACCAACCAAGGGTTTATTCATCGATTTTCAAATATGTTCGCAACGTTGAAGATTGTACTTGATATAATTAATGAAGTGAAAGCAGCTATTAAATCAAACCCTATTTGAGAACGGTACAAGAAGACATCGAGAAAGGTAGGACGACTCCTGAGTTCACCTTGGACGATGAAAAGAAACTGAAGTACAAAGGAAGAGTATATGTTCCTGAAATAGAAAATTTGGACATTAGACACCGACTAATGAAGGACGCTCACACCACCGCTTATTCAGTACATCCTAGAAGTACAAAGATGTATCATAATTTGAAGTTATATTTGTGGAGAGAAATGAAAGCAGATGTAGCTAAATTCGTGTCTTAATGCCTAAATTGTCAGAGGGTGAAGGCTGAAAGACAAAGACCTGCAGGACTGTTGCAGCCGCTACCAGAACCAGCATGGAAATGGGACTGCATCACTATGGACTTCGTCACCGGATTACCATTGACTCCTCGAGTAGTTGACCCGGTCTGGGTGATTATAGATCGTCTGACTAAGACTGTAAGATCCATATCAAACTAACCAGTCTTACCACCTTGTACCAGGTCTACCTATCATGGTCGAGCCAAGTGGACCAAGTACGTGAAGGAAATCACAAGACTAGGTATGAAATTGACCCAAAAATAGTAAATTTGAGGGTAGGGTCGCATGCCTAAACAGGTAGGGTCGACCCCACCTCAACAGAGTCCAACCCATGACTTTTCAGTCCTAGGGGGGATGACTTGAGACCCTAGGGTCGACAGATCCTGTGACCCTAGCATCGACCCTAGGATGACAGACTGAAACCGTAATTAGGAAACTTTCCTAATTTCAAGGGGATGCCTTCCTAATCTCGATGGGACTTATTTTGAGAGGTTTTCCTTTATAAATAGGACGTCCCTTAACCTTTTTCACTCCTTTTGAAACCCTAATTGAAAGTGAGAGAAAGAGAAGAGAAGGAGAAGAGAAGGAAAATTAGAGAAGAAGACTAAGGAGAAGAAATTCAGAGAAATCTCTGAATCTCAGCAACTCTAAGGTATGGATACATTCTCCATGAGTTATGTAGGGCCCTAGAATAGTTCATGAAGAGGGTAGGATCTAGGAGAAACCAAATCATCCATCCATGGATAGATTCCAATGGAATCCATGGAGGAAATCATTGTAAACAAAGTAAAGTGTGTAACTTGGAGTTTTGAGCCATAGAACAATCATAGAATGGACTATAAAAGTAAGCCAAAGCATTCAAACATGAAAGAATGGACTGTAGGATGAAAGGTCAACTCAAACTATGTGTGGTAGCACCTAGAGTCGATGGATAACCGACCCTATGACCGACCCTACACCCTGGGGTCTCAGAAAACTGCTACCCTACCTGCGACTCAACCTGCGACCCTAGCAGTACAGCAAGCTTAAAACTGTTGGAATTAATTCTAATTAAAATCTATCGACTTGTTAGGTTTTCTTAGTGATCTAAAAGTGATTTTTAAAGCTTGAAAGAGGATCTACACTCAATCAAATGTGAGGGAACAAGACCTAAACTAATTGGCTAATAATAAACTATTTTTAGTTATTGAGTCCAATGCCATGACTGATTCTATGTGTGTATGCTTATAATGTGCATTCAACATGTCATCCAATATTCTTGCTATTAATGTTCATGCATATTTAATTTTGTATATTTATAACATGATGATGATGATGATGCTAGGAATAGGCATGTGAATGTATGCGTGTGGTTAGTATGCTTGATGCAAGTGGAGCATCAGGGGGAGGACGTGACATTGTGGTGTGTCTTGGTCACCAGACTCTAGCTCTATCTCTACTCAAGTCTTGTCCACTAACATCGTCGTATCGCTATTACCTCAGCAGAGCTATTACGTCGTAGGGCATCAGGGGAGGTGGTCTCGGACCGTGTAGTCTCTGACTCTGTCGGGGGGCCTTAGCTCTATCTCTATGGACGTATTGAGGGATGCTGGGGTGAGGCCTTGGATACACTATTTGACATTAGGATTGGTTAGTTGCGAGCCCAGTTAGCAAGCCCTTGCCAATAGGGGCTTACATGTTGGTATGGGAGCATGTGGTACTTTAATGCCGATACCCATTGAGTACACTGTTTCCATGGTGGGTGCATGTGGGACGGAAATGTCGATATTCATTGGGCAGATTCACACACTGGTGTATAGAGGTGAGGCGGCCACCGAACCTTTCTATAGCACATTGCAAACTTATATACCAGACCACAGATATGAATTGAATGCATGCATATGTATGTTGCATTGTTTTGTTTTCTCACTGAGCCGTGATGTGTGCTCACCCTTTTCGAATTCGAATATTTTTAGTTGATGATGTAGGTATGACCGTGGAAGATTATATGAGTGCTCCCACATTCGAGCATGTTGTGGCGATGGACGCAGAAGATATAATGGAGATGCATGATTCATCATGCGAATGCAACTCATGCATTTTCGATTAGGTTTTAGTTGGATTATTGAGTGAATGTAATTGATTATTTTATTTACTTATGTCTCAGTCAATGACAGATAAATGGTATTTTATTTATGATTATCACATTTAGATTCTCAGTTCATTTAATATTTAAGGGTTCCACTATTGTGTATTTACTCTGATTATGATTGTGGATGTGTATGGTTTAAGCAAACGGACACAACCTATTTGAGATCCTGGTTGAATCGTTGGTTTATTAGCGGTTCATCACACCATTTTGAATAGTGCGGAATTGGGGTGTGACAAAGACAACTCGTTTTATAGCTATACGACCACAGTATACCTTGGAGAGGTTAGCCAAGCTATATGTGGATAACATTATCAGATTACATGGTGTACCTGAAAGCATTGTGTCCGATAGAGACCCACGCTTTACTTCAAAGTTTTGGGAAGGATTGCAAAAGGCTATGGGTACAGCGTTGAAGTTCAGTACTGCATTCCATGCTCAGACAGACGAACAGTCGGAGCGTACCATTTAGATTTTAGAAGACATGCTTCGAGCCTGTGTAATTGATTTTAAAGGATCATGGGATGAGAAACTACCCTTGATCGAGTTCACCTATAACAATAGCTATCAGGCTACTATACAGATGTCACCCTATGAGGCACTGTATGGAAGGAAGTGTCGAACTCCTCTGTTTTGGAATGAAGTTGGAGAACGTAGCATCATTGGACCAGAATTTGTTGAAGAGACTTGTCGAGTAGTCGACATTATCAAGGAAAGAGTTAGAATAGCTCAGAATCGTCAGAAACAGTATGTAGATACTCGACGCTAAGACTGTGAGAACAAAGATGGAAATCTTGGAAGTCGCCACCTAGATTGAGGTCAAGGACCTTAGAAATGTGAAATCTCACCCCAAGGTAAGACTTCAATTAACTCATGACCCTTAGATTGGATTTTTGGTCCATCAGAGATTGGGTAAGCGTCAGGTTACAGTTATGGGAAGGGGTTAGGCACCCAAACCACCCGATCGAGATCGGACTCCTATAACTTTCTTATGCTAGACTTTATCTGTTAAACCAAACCAAACCATGTGGTTTGATATCATTAAACCGAATTTGTATCCATCAAATTGCCTACGTATTAGGGAATTATTCCAAAAATCAGGTTCACCATCATAGTTCAGGTGTGATTAAAGCTTATGGCTGTGATTTATGCTTGTGCATGATTAAATTCATTGTTCAAATTGAAATTTATGCTTGAGAGGATGAGAAAACCATATGGGTTAGGATTTGGACAGTCCATGTGGACTGATAGATAGTCCTAGTGTAAGACCCGTATCAAACTAACCCGGTCTTATCACCTTGAACCAGGTTTACCCATCATGGTTGAGTCAAATGGACCAAGGGCGAGAAGGAGATCGTGATCCCAGGTAACAAATCGACCCAAAAACACTTAAATCAGGGGGAGGGTCGCATACCCAGCAAGGGAGGGTCGGACCCCCCCAAGACAGAAAGTCAGACCCTCTATTTTACAGGGAGGGTCGGACACATTAGAAACCTAGGGTTAATGGGATCATCGACCCTCCCATCGACCCTCGATTTTCGTCGAAACTGAAAATTAGGAAATTTCCTAATTTCGATTGGGATTCTTTCCTAATCTCAAAGGGACTTATTTTAGGATGTTTCTACTCTATTTAAAGGACGTCCCTAAGCCTCTTTCACTCCTTTTTACAACCCTAATCGAATTGAGAGAAAGAGAAGAGAAGGAAGAGAAGAAGAAGAGAAACAAGGTAGAGAAGAAAGCAAAAGGAGAAGAGTTGCAGAGAAGGAGTGTTCTTCTCAGGTATGGATACTAATTCTATGAGTTTCTACAGGCCTTAGGTTAGATAATGATGAGAGTGTGATCTCGGAGAAACCTAAACCATCAACCCATGGTTAGGTTTTCATGGAAAACCATGGGAGAATACATGAAAGCCATTTGGGTGGGTGATTCATGGTTTTAGACCATGGGATGCATGTTGAATGGACTGTTGGAGCAAACCATAGGACCCCAAACACGAAGAATGGACTAAAAGGAGGAAAATTGACCAAAACCACCGAGGGTCGCACAGAGGGTCGATGACCATCCGACCCTATGTGATCCTGAGTATCGACCCTCAGTGTTCGGGAAGTTCAGATTTTGGGGAGGATCGCACCTAGGGTCGATCATGACTCCGACCCTACCTCCAACCCTCAGTTAACAGAATGGTTTTTAAATTCAAAATTAATCCTAATTAAATTCTATCGACTTTGTTAGGTCTTCTAGCAATATAATAACGTTATAAAGGTGATTCTAAAGCTTGGAAGAGTATCTATTAGCAAGCTAAGGTGAGGAAACGGAACTCTAAACTAATGGGTTAATAACAAACTGTTTTCTCTTTTCTTGAGTCCAATGCCATGTTTGATTCTATGCGACTATGCTTGTAATGTGCATATACAACATGTCATCCAATATTTTCATTACCTGTTCATGCATATTTACTTTATTGTTTATAACATGATGATGATGATGATAATAGGAATAGGCATGTGATTGTATATGTGTGGTTGGTGTACTTGATGCGAGCGAGTATCAGGGGAGGTGTGATGAGAACGTCAATAAACGTTAACCTTTGGTGGGTCTCAGCATCTTAGCTCTATCTCTAACTCAAGTCTTGTACATTAGCATCGTCGTATCGCCATTACTTTAGTAGAACTATTATGTCGTAGAGTATCAGGGGAGGTGGTCTCGGTCTTTGTAGTCTCTGACTCTACCGGGGGGCCTTTGCTCTATCTCTATGGACATTCTGAGGGATGCTGGGGTGAGGCCTTGGATACACTGTTTGGCATTAGGATTGGTTAGTTGTGAGTCCAGTTTGCAAGCCCTCGCCAGTAGGGGCTTACGTGTTGGTATGACACTATACAGCAATAAACGTTAACCTTTGTTGTATAATGTTCATGATTAGGGTGGATGGGGACGACAATAAACGTTAACCTTTGGGCGGACTTCCACACCCTGTGTATAGAGGCGGGGTCAATAAACGTTAACCTTTGACCACCCAACCTTTCTATTACGCATTGCAAATTATAAACCAGACCAAAGATATGAATTATTTGCATGCATATGTATTGTTGCATTGTTTTGTTTGCTCACTGAGCCATGATGTGTGCTCACCCCTCGACGTCGTATATTTTTAGTTGATGATGCAGGTTATACCATTGAAGATTATGTAAACGCTCCAGCGTACGGGAATGTAGCAGCGATGGAAGTTGAAGCTGAAGTGGATACACATGACTCCTCTTGCGAGTGCAACTCATGTGTATTTGATTAGATATTTTCTTAGTTTTCTTTACTTGGATTTATAGACATGTATTTGATATTTATTTATGTCTCAGTTGATACAGAATAATTTGTTATTTAAATATTAATATCACAGTAGGTTCTCAGTTCATTTTACTATAAGATTTCCGCTATTATATATTTACTCTGATTATGAATGTGGATGTATGGAGTTTAGATAATACGGATACAACCTACTCGAGATCCTGGTTGAACCGTTGGTTAGCGGTTCATCACACCATTCTGAATAGTGCGGAATTGGGGTGTGACAACTTGGTATTAGAGCATCTCAGGCCCTGTCCGCTGAACTAGCATACATTCAAGACAATTGTGAACTGAGATAGGATAAAAGTAAAAACCGTAATAATAACCCACTATAAGCACAAGTGATGGTTGAGACCAAATTTAAAAAGAGAATAATGCATCTATTAAAGGGGAAACAATTTTACATACAATGAGAGAGAAACAAACGTATATACATAACTAAAGCAGAGTACAGTCCACAACCCGGACAGTTACTCTGTAGTACAAAGAAAATAAATACAATCAAGAAGCTGAAGGTGAAGGAGGAGGCGGTGCCTCGCGATCTCTGTCATAGTCCTCGACATAGACTCTAGTCAACCAGGCCACCTGAGTCTGAGTCGCCTGAAGACTAGCCGTGAGATCAGCCACCCGCTGATCAGTTCGGTGCTGGGCGTCTAGAAGCTCCTCCATCCTCAGATCAGATCTGCGCTGAGCCTCTCGGATCTCATGCAACATCTCCATCATATCAGAAGGTGGGCGTGAAGGACCAGCCGCATGAGAAGGACCAGTCTCAGGTGCAGGACCCGCCGCAGAGGAAGTACCAGCTCCAGTCGCAGGCGTGGGTGAAGGCGGTGGTATTGAGTCGACGTCCATATACATGCGGTCATCATCATTGGCAGGATCTGCATGAACTCTAGTAGCGGCAGCATCTTCCTCAGCGTCAGCCATCTCGATGCGAGTGTGAGGGTGTACCATCTCGTTCCTCTCCTCGTCACTAACTTGGGCATCCCGCATACCCATCTTGCAGATAGCCTCCCAATCTAGAGGCGATGAGAAGATTTTCTCCTGAATCTTCTCATCCACTAAATCAACCCCCAGGCGGGAAAGCAGAACAATGATCATACGTCCATAGGGTAGATTACCCCTATGACTGGGCAGTGTGGCACTGATCATAGTCCGCATGATGATGTAAGGAAGGCAGACGGGCTGTCGAGTGTAGATGCTGTATAGAAGATACTGGGTCAGCTGAGAAACCTCTCGTAATGGCCACTCTACGGGATCAGATTATGCTGGATAATCTTGCAAAAGACCCGTGGAGCCGGACGCATATAGCAAGCTCTCATCTGCCAGCGATCAGGGCGTAGTAGCTGACTATCAATCTCAGCCCTCATCTCTAGGGAAACGAACTGGGGCTCTCCAGGAGCACAGTAAACCATGGGGCCATCATAGGGAATGCCCAGTAGGTCAGAAAGTTGCCGATAATCGAATGAAATGTTCACTCCCTTGATGTAGCTGGTGATGCGTAGCTCGTGACCCTATCCACATCATTGTAATCCCCCACCACCTGGAGATTACAATAAAACTGTCGCACTACGTCCGGGCATGTGCAAGCGTCGTAAGTGATGCCAGGGAGCCACCCCATATCACCAAAGGCCCTCTCCACGTTGAACAAGGCTAACTCAGCCAAGTTCACCATACGACCACCCTTGACCTTCTTACGAACATAGTGGGAATACTGTGCCTCGGCTTCGTTGGAGCGGAAGCGAAGTGGATCATGAACTCTGGGTACTTTGGTACGGGCCATAGTAACTGCAAATAAGAAAGAAAAATAGATAATGTGTTAATAAGGTAGAAAAATCCGAAATTTGATATTATAACGACGTAAGTTGGCCAAAAGCCTCACTTTTCACCCATACACGTGGGCAGGAGGATGTACATAGATCCTAAACCAACTTGTGAGATTCAAACAGTCGGGAATTACAACTAATTAGATTGGGTTGCAAGAAATTTCAAGAAATTCAAAATTTCGACAAAATTAGGGCAAAAAGTGAAAATTTCGAGTTTCTCGATAACCAACCGATGAAACTCAAATATTTTTGAGGGCTTTCATTCCTCGGGTCACCAATAACAAAAGCCCCCAATAAAAATTGAATTTTTACGGTTGGAAAAAGTTAATTTGAAAAATACAAGTTAAAGGGATAAAAACCTAGAAATGGAAACCTAAAAACGGGTAAAAACGAGAAAGCATACTTGTAGGGATGACGTGGACGACGAAACACGGATTCAAATTGACCAAAATAGCGTAGTGGCACTGTAGCAACTGAGAGGTGAGAGACGAGTCGAAACGGGAGGGAAATAATAGAAAATGAACCCAGAATCGGACCTTAAAGGTTTGATTTTTAGTCCGAGGGTCGGACAATTCGACCAGGATCATCGACCCTCGGATCGACCCTCCCATCGACCCTCAGCTCTCGGGAATCTGATAGAAAACCAGAGTCAGATATTGAGGGTTGGATACCCATCGACCCTCAGCTCTCGGGAAGAACAGGTTATTCCCAGGGTCGGATACTGAGGGTCGGACATACCATCGACCCCCACCATCGACCCTGCATAGAAAAGACAGTATTTTTCATAGAATGAGTTGAAAATTTTGGAATTTACATTGATTAGCGTGCCTACATGTAGTATAAATGATTGTCTCACCTATTTTGATGATTTTCAGGCACCACCAATCTCAGAAGAAAATATGTCTGGGCGTAGAGTTACCAGACAAAGTCGAAATGCAGTTCTACCACCACCTGTGGAGGAAACTAGCCAAGAAGATATATACGCCCAGGGAAATCCGTAGGTTGTACCCCCAGGAAATCCAGACCAGGAAAATCCGGCCAACTTGCCACCTCCACCCCCGGAGTTAGCAACCGTGGTAATGAATCTAGCACAACAGCTGCAACAAATGCAACACGCATAGGCACAAATGCAAGTTGCAATGGGGATTATGTTCTAGGCCGCACATGCTACACCCATGTAGACCGGACAAGCCAGTGCAGCACCGGTGGGTAACCACCCAGCACCTCAAACACCTCAACCACCAGCTGCACAAACTCCAGTACCAGGTCCGGAAGCAGCTCAGGTTAATTATCAGTATCCACAACCTATGTTTGGGGCATACCCCCACAATCAAATGGATCACTCTCGACTGGTTGAGAGATTTTTGAAGATGAAGCCAAAGGAATTCAACGGTAAACCGTCTGATCCGTTATGGCCAGCACACTGGATCGACGAGATGGAGAGAAACTTTCTTATGATGACTATCACAGAAGAAGAAAAGGTGTTATGTGCCACCTTCATGCTGAAAGGTGATGCACATCATTGGTGGAAATCTACCAGGGCATATCTACTGACCAAGCACGCCCTATTGACTTGGGCTATTTATAAAGAAGCGTTCTTTGAGAAGTATTTTCCACGAAGCTTCAGAGATGCTATGGAGAAGGAATTCCTGAGTTTATATCAGGGCCAGATGTCTGTGGATGCATATCAACAACGTTATGAGGAGCTGTTTTTCTTTGCACCACTTAGTATGCAAGAAGAAGACACTAAGACCCGTAGGTTTGTCACGGGGTTTAGAGGAAGCATCAGAGAGCATGTTCAGGGTTTGGAGAAGAAGGTATATAACGAAGCTGTCCAAATTGCTCGAGTTATAGAATCGAGCCAGAAGGAGAGTTATTTTACACAGAACAAAGGTATAAAAAGGCCAGCCGGAAATGCTTATAACGGAGGGAACAATAAGACATTTAAACCCTTCCGTGCTCAAGGTTTTACTGCTGCACCCAAGACTACTTCCGCAGCTCAACATCAGCCAAAGCCAAATTCTAAAAGGTCCGAAATGTTATAACTGCAACCAAGCAGGACATATGGCAAGGGAGTGTCCTAAGCCCAAGAAGCAGTTACATCAAGGGCGAGTATATGCGGTTACAACCGAGGATGGTGCCGCATCACCCGATGTGGTCACAGGTATGACTGAATTTTTTTTTTAAATTGTAATTACATTGTATGAGCATGTAGACTAAGTAAAATAAATCACAGGTATAGTACCTATAAATGGCGTACCCGCCAGAGTACTCTTTGATTCAGGAGCCACTCATTCCTTTATATCTGTGTCATTCGGAAAGAAGCTGAAATTACCCATCAAAACATTGGACTAAAAAATACTTGTACGGTCACCGATGGGATTAGAAGTGGAATTAGAGAAAGGTTATGGACCATGTCCAGTTCTCATTGGTGAGAAAACCTTAGATGCAGTCTTGATCCAACTGGAGATGGCAGACTTTGACGTCATCTTGGGAATGGACTGGTTAGCTCGGCATTCTGCGAACTTATTATGCGTCGAAAAGAAGCTGACATTTAAAGACAAAGAAGGAGCAGAATTTAGTTTTTTTGGGAACCAAACTGCCCCGTAAACGTAAGCTCATACTCTCAGTACTAAAGGCTAAGAAGTGCCTTGAGAAGGGGGCAGTCGGGTATCTAGTATCAATGGTCGACCTAACCAAGGAAGCACCACGAATGGAAGATATTGATGTCGTGCGGGACTATCCCGACGTATTTCTGGAGGAACTACCAGGATTACCACCCGACCGAGCCACAGAGTTTGTGATAGATCTTATACCCAGAGCCGCACTAGTATCAAAAGCACCTTATAGAATGGCTCCTACAGAACTGAAGGAATTGAAAGTGCAACTACAGGAACTGCTGGACAAGGGTTATATTCGACCCAGTATATCACCATGGGGAGCACCGGTATTATTCGTAAAGAAGAATGATGGTAGCGTTCGATTGTGTATCGACTATCGGGAGTTGAATAAATTGACAATCAAGAATCGATATCTACTACCTCGGATCGATGACTTGTTCGATCAGTTGCAGGGAGCAAAAGTATTTTCTAAGATCGATCTTCGGTTAGGCTATCATCAGTTGAAGATTAAAGAGGATGATATTCCCAAGACAGCTTTCAGGATCAGATATGGACATTATGAGTTCTTGGTCATGTCTTTTGGATTAACAACGCACCAGCAACTTTCATGGAATTTATGAACCAGGTCTTCCACGATATGTTAGATACGTCGGTTATTGTATTTATTGATGATATATTGATATATTCAAAGGACAAAGAAACCCATATCAAGAACCTAAACGCCGCCCTACAGCGTTTAAGGAAAGAGAAGTTATATGCCAAATTTACCAAGTGTGAGTTTTGGTTAAGTGAGGTCGCCTTCCTAGGCCATGTAGTATCCGCTGAAGGAATCAAAGTGGACCCCAGCAAGATCGAGGCTATTGTAAAGTGGGAAGCACTAAAGAGCGTTGCAGAAATTAGAAGTTTTTTGGGTCTCGCTGGTTATTATCGGAGATTTGTGGAAGACTATTCCCGGATTGTCGTACCTCTTACCAGTTTGACTAAGAAAGGTGAAAAGTTTGTGTGGATGGATAAATGTGAGAAGAGCTTCTAGACATTGAAGACTAGATAGATATCCGCTCTGATTTTGACTATTCCTGTCCCAGGACAGCCATATACCCTATACACTGATGCGTCAGGACTGGGATTAGGATGCGTGCTTATGCAAGGAGAACAAGTAATTGCTTATGCCTCAAGACAGTTGAAGACACATGAGAAAAATTATCCCACTCATGATTTGGAGTTAGCGGCAGTAGTACATGCTGTCAAGATATGGAGACATTACCTGTACGGGGAGAAATTCTAGATTAAGTCGGACCATAAAAGTCTTACTTATTTATTTAATCAGAATGAGTTGAATATGAGGCAAAGAAGATGGCTGGAACTATTGAAAGACTATGATTGTGATATCCAGTATCATCCGGGGAAAGTTAATGTAGTAGCGGATGCGTTGAGCAGAAAGACGATGATAAAAACTCAAGGGGAGGTTAGTACAACTGCAGCTATATGTACTACCGGAATGGTATTCAAGCATGGCAATGAGTAATATGTGATAAATACAACGGGTGGATCAGCCAACCAAGGGTTTATTCATCGGTTTTCAAATATGTTTGCGGCATTAAAAATTATACCGGATATAATGGATGAAGTGAAGACAGCTATCAAATCAGATCCTTATCTGAGAACAGTACAAGAAGATATCGAGAAAGGTAGAACTAACCCTGAGTTCACCTTGGACGAAGAAAAGGTACTGAAGTACAAAGGCAGAATATGTGTACCTGAAACAGAAAGTGTGGACATTAGACACCGACTGATGAAAGAAGCCCATACCACCATCTATTCGATACATCCTGGAAGTACAAAAATGTATCATGATCTCAAGAAACTATATTGGTGGAGAGGAATGAAAACAGATGTAGCTAAGTTCGTGTCTTAATGCCTAAATTGTCAGAAAGTAAAGGCTGAACGACAAAGACCCGCAGGACTGTTACAGCCATTACCGAAACCAGCATGGAAATGGGACTGCATCACTATGGACTTCATCACGGGGTTACCACTGACTCCTCGAGTAGTTAACGCAGTTTGGGTGATTGTAGACCGTCAGACTAAAACAGCTTGCTTCATACTGATACGACCTCAGTATACACTGGAAAGGTTAGCAAACCTGTATGTGGATAATATTGTTAGGTTACACAGTGTACCAGAGAGCATTGTGTCCGATAGAGATCCACGATTAACTTCCAAGTTTTGGGAGGGATTGCAAAAGGCTATGGGTACGACATTGAAGTTCAGTACTGCATTCCACCCACAGATAGATGGATAGTCAGAGTGTACAATCCAGATTTTAGAAGATATGCTACGAGCATGTGTGATTGACTTCAAAGGATCATGGGATGAAAGATTACCACTGATCGAGTTCGCTTATAACAATAGCGATCAGGCTACTATACAGATGTCACCCTATGAAGCACTGTATGGCAGGAAGTGTCGAACTCCTTTATTTTGGAATGAAGTTGGAGAACGTAGTATTGTTGGGCCGGAATTTGTTGAAGAGACTTGTCGAGTGGTCGACATTATCAAGGAAAGAGTTAGAACAGCTTAGAACCGTCAGAAGCAGTATACAGAAACTCGACGCAGAGATCTTGAGTTCGCTGTAGGTGATAAAGTATTTTTGAAGGTATCGTCGATGCGATGATTGAAAAGGTTCGGACAGAAAGGAAAAATAAGTCCAAGATATGTCGGGCCGTATGAGATTTTAGCTAAGCGTGGGAAAGTGGCTTATCAGTTAGCACTACCACCATCTATGTCAAGTGTGCATGACTTATTTCATATTTCCCTATTGAAGAAGCATGTCAAGGATCCAACGTACGTTTTAACAGTAGATTTACCGGAACTGACTGATGATTTGACATTCGAAGTAACACCAACTGAAATCACCAGCCGAAAGGTTCAACCACTACGCAACCGAGATATTTATTATGTTAAGGTCACCTGGAAAAGTAGAGACATGGAAGAAATTACATGGGAAGAAGAAAATGCTATGCGAAAGCAATACCCTCACTTATTTGATTCAGAAGGTACGTACAATTTCGAGGATGAAATTTTTATAAGTAGGGGGGAGTTGTAAGACCCGTATCAAACTAACCCGGTCTTATCACCTTGAACCAGGTTTACCAATCATGGTTGAGTCAAATGGACCAAGGGCGTGAAGGAGATCGTGATCCCAAGTATCAAATCGACCCAAAAATACTTAAATCAGGGGGAGGGTCGCATACCCAGCAAGGGAGGGTCGGACCCCCCCAAGACAGAAAGTCAGACCCTCTGTTTTATAGGGAGGGTCGGACACATTAGAAACCTAGGGTCGACGGGATCATCGACCCTCCCATCGACCCTCGGTTGTCGCCGAAACTGAAAATTAGGAAATTTCCTAATTTCGATTGGGATTCTTTCTTAATCTCAAAGGGACTTATTTTAGGATGTTTCTACTCTATTTAAAGGACGTCCCTAAGCCTCTTTCACTCCTTTTTACAACCCTAATCGAATTGAGAGAAAGAGAAGAGAAGGAAGAGAAGAAGAAGAGAAACAAGGTAGAGAATAAAGCAAAAGGAGAAGAGTTGCAGAGAAGGAGTGTTCTTCTCAGGTGTGGATACTAATTCCATGAGTTTCCACAGGCCTTAGGTTAGATAATGATGAGAGTGTGATCTCGGAGAAACCCAAACCATCAACCCATGGTTAGGTTTTCATGGAAAACCATGGGAGAATACATGAAAGCTATTTGGGTGGGTGATTCATGGTTTTAGACCATGGGATGCATGTTGATTGGACTGTTGGAGCAAGCCATAGGATCCCAAACACGAAGAATGGACTAAAAGAAGGAAAATTGACCAAAACCACCGAGGGTCGCACAGAGGGTCGATGACCATCCGACCCTATGTGATCCTGAGTATCGACCCTCAGTGTTCGGGAAGTTTAGATTTTGGGGAGGGTCGCACCCAGGGTCGATCATGACTCCGACCCTACCTCTGACCCTCAGTTAACAGAATGTTTTTTAAATTCAGAATTAATTCTAATTAAATTCTATCGACTTTGTTAGGTCTTCTAGCAATATAATAACATTATAAAGGTGATTCTAATGCTTGGAAGAGTATCTATTAGCAAGCTAAGGTGAGGAAACGGAACTCTAAACTAATGGGTTAATAACAAACTATTTTCTCTTTTCTTGAGTCCAATGCCATGTTTGATTCTATGCGACTATGCTTGTAATGTGCATACAACATGTCATCCAATATTTCTATTACCTGTTCATGCATATTTACTTTATTGTTTATAACATGATGATGATGATGATGATAGGAATAGGCATGTGATTGTATGTGTGTGGTTGGTGTACTTGATGCGAGCGAGTATCAGGGGAGGTGTTATGAGAACGTCAATAAACGTTAACCTTTAGTGGGTCTCAGCATCTTAGCTCTATCTCTAACTCAAGTCTTGTACATTAGCATCGTCGTATCGCCATTACTTTAGCAGAACTATTATGTCGTAGAGTATCAGGGGAGGTGGTCTCGGTCCTTGTAGTCTCTGACTCTACCGGGGGGCCTTAGCTCTATCTCTATGGACATTCTGAGGGATGCTGGGGTGAGGCATTGGATACACTGTTTGGCATTAGCATTGGTTAGTTGCGAGCCCAGTTTGCAAGCCCTCGCCAGCAGGGGCTTACGTGTTGGTATGACACTATACAGCAATAAACGTTAACTTTTGTTGTATAATGTTCATGATTAGGGTGGATGGGGACGACAATAAATGTTAACCTTTGGGCGGACTTCCACACCCTGTGTATAGAGGCGGGGTCAAAAACATTAACCTTTGACCACCCAACCTTTCTATTGCGCATTGCAAACTATAAACCAGACCAAAGATATGAATTGATTGCATGCATATGTACTGTTGCATTGTTTTGTTTGCTCACTGAGCCATGATGTGTGCTCACCCCTCGACGTCGAATATTTTTAGTTGATGATGCAGGTTATACAGTTGAAGATTATGTAAACGCTCCAGCGTAAGGGAACGTAGCAGCGATGGAAGTTGAAGCTGAAGTAGATACACATGACTCCTCTTGCGAGTGCAACTCATTTGTATTTGATTAGATATTTTCTTAGTTTTCTTTACTTGGATTTATTATGGACATGTATTTGATATTTATTTATGTCTCAGTTGATACAGAATAATTTGTTATTTAAATTTTAATATCACAGTAGATTCTCAGTTCATTTTACTATAAGATTTCCACTATTATATATTTACTCTGATTATGAATGTGGATGTATGGAGTTTAGATAACACGGATACAGCCTACTCGAAGTCCTGGTTGAACCGTTGGTTTGTTAGTGGTTCATCACACCATTCTGAATAGTATGGAATTGGGGTGTGACACCTAGTGGATCTATGGATAACCCTATTTGGGTCAAAATATGGATAACCCTTTATGGGTCGAAATATGGATAACCCTATCTGGGTCACAATGTGGGTAAATATCCTAGTGGATCTATGGATAGTTTGAGTGGACTAAGGTGTGGATATAAATTTGGATTTCTCCCAAATGACCTACGTATCCTAGGGTTTTGACCTAGGAATCAGAATCCGCGTAGTTCGGGTCTAGGTTCCAATGGTTGGGTATCCTAGTAGATCTATGGATAGTCTGAGTGGACTAGAATGTGGATCCAAATTTGGGATTCTCCCAAATAGCCTACGTATCCTAGGGTTTGCCCTAGGAATCAGAATCCGTGTAGTTCGGGCTTGATAACCCTATTTGGGTTAAAATATGGGTGGATATCCTAGTGGATCTATGGATAGTCCGAGTGGACTAAGGTGTAGATTTGAATTTGAGTTTCTCCCAAATGGCATACGTATCCTAGAGTTTGCCCTAGGAATCAGAATCCACGTAGTTTGGGCTCTGGTCGAAATGGTTAAATATCCTAGTGGATCTATGGATAGTCCAAGTGGACTGAGGTTTGGATCTGAATTTAGGATTCTCCCAAATAGCCTATGTATCCTAGGGTTTGCCCTAGGAATCAGAATCCGCATAGTTCGGGCTGATAACCCATTCTGGGTCGAAATGGGGGTAAATATCCAAGTAGATCTATGGATAGTCCGAGTGGACTAAGGTGTGGATCCGAATTTGGGATTCTCCCAAATGGCCTATGTATCCTAAGGTTTGCCCTAGGAATCAGAATCCACGTAGTTCAGGATCTGGGTTGAAATGGTTAAATATCTTAGTGGATCTATGGATAGTCCAAGTGGACTGAGGTTTGGATCCTAATTTAGGATTCTCCCAAATAGCCTACGTATCCTAGGGTTTGCCCTAGGAATCAGAATCCGCGTAGTTCGGGCAAATGATAACCTGTTCTAGGTTAGAATGCTTGAGAACCTATTCTAGGTTTAGGGTTGAGAACCTGTTCTAGGTTTAGGGTGTACCGAGGGGCAAAATCGTCCTGAATTACCCTTTTCAACCTAAGCTCTAATTTTGAAAAGTTTTTGAAAAACATTTTCTTTCTTTATTAAAGTTTTTATTATTCCATTATGCCCTTCCCATGAATGTGGGTGCCTAAATGCACGTCCCCACACCTAATATGTTTGCTAGGTGTACAAATATGACAGTTCAACTAGGGTGCAGGATAAATTTAATTATTGCCAAAATTGAAATATTCTAAGCATGACATGTATGATATTTATGGTAACTATCATAAAATATAGTAAGATTATGAAAATCTCCATAATATGGAATGCATTGCAAATAAGACAAGAACCTAATATGGCAAGATCTAATATGCTAATCTAAGCATGACAAGACCTAATATGGCAAGATCTAATATGGCAAGATCTAATATGCATCTATATATCAATATGGTAAGTACCAATCATAGAATGCATATATGACATGAATTTTTCAAAAAAGGAAAGATCTTATATGCTATTTTCTAAGCATAGTAAGATTTAAAAATGGTAAGAAATTAAGATTTTGTTAAATATGATAAAAATATATCTATTCTATCAAAAATAATAACACATGGAATGTGGCAAACATGATATGCACAATCCAAACAAAGCATATGAATGCTCCAAATATAGCCATTTATCCAAATATGGTAGAATTCACTTAAACAATCATTGATGTTATAATGAATGAGACATCAATGAAACCTTTTTTGAAAAGTGAAAAATTATTAAAAAAATATATTTTCAATGTTCTTTGAAAAAAATTGTAATTTTTATGAAGAAATTTGGGAAGATTAATGACTCAAAACTGTCAAAATTGTGACACAAGGTTTCAGATAATGGACAAAACTATGAACTGTATTCAGATTTGTCACATTACACAAGAATGACCATAAGTAGGTCTTTCGAAACTCAAATCAAGCTCATTTTTTTTTCATAGAAAGATGACTTAATATATTATATTTCATATTAAGGAGTTGAATCCTAACAGAAAGCAAAAATAGGTCAAAGATATGCCCTAAGACCGAATATGTGCACTGGTCAAATCTGTTCCAGATTTTTGACCAGTTGCACCATAAATTCCAAATAAAATTCTATTCTTAATGAAAATTAAATACAGACATATGTCTATGTAGATAATTGTCTGATCTAAAATTTCATCAAGAAAAACAACTTAAAACAGTATATTTTCTTTGTGAAAAATGATTCTTTTCAATTATGTAAATCAGTACATCATGACAGATTCAAAATCAGAGCACTATGCACTTAAAAATTGATATCAATTCAATAAAAAATTAAAAAAAAATATGAAAATAGTGCCATTGTTTAGAAGACATTCATGTATAAAAAGTTCATATTAATTGAATTTTCTGATTGTGGCCATAAGACCTTTGTCTAGAGACTTTCTGATGGAGGATTGCATTACATCCGAGAAAAATAGCAATGTCAAAGAGAAATTTTTTGATATATTTTTCCAATTCCAAATGGAACGAAATTTTTAGGGTAGTCTTATAACATATCAGAGAGACTCCCATAAAAGTTTGGGTTTCAAAATCTTAGAAAAGATACATATGATGTACGTTCTAAGTTTGAACCCTAAATCTGGAATTTTCAGATCAGAAAACCACTTTATGAAATTTGCAGAAACATCAAACATCATTGTATATCATTCAAAAATTCATCATTGAATAGCTTAGACAAATTATCATTCATGAAAAATGTTAGACATAGGCATCCTAACATTAACAAGCATGTAATAGAGCATTCATGATTGAGATTTCCTAGAAATTAGCCTTTTCAAGTAAAATTGGCATTCGAGCATTCTAACGACCTCTAAATTTGTTTAGAGTACTAACCTCGTGCTCAAATAGAGCGAAACCATCAATAAAGGGTGATTGAAGGTTGTATCAATCCCATTTGAATGCGAATCCTCCTTCTCCTCTCTTCTGCTTCGCTCTCTCTTCTCTTTCGCTCTTTTCTTCTTTTCTTTTCTTTCTTTTCTCTTTTCTTCTCTCTTTCTTTCTCCCTCTCTTACGTTTTCTCTCTCTCACTCACGTTATCCTCTCCCTCACTCATGTTCTCCTTTCTCTATGGTCTTGAAAAAAGAGACCCTCCTCTCTCTTCTCTTGCCTATTTAAACTTTTTCTCTCCTCTTCTAGAAGATCCTTCTTTCCTTTCTTCTTTTTCTAGAAAATCTTTTTTTCTTCCTTTTTTCTTCTTTCCTTTCTTCTCTTCCTTCCCTTTTCTCTTCTCCCTCTCTATTCCACACGTTTTCTCTCTCTCCCTCTTTTAGAAAATTCTCTCTTCCTCTTTCCTTCTTTTCTCTTCCTTCATTTTCTTCTTTTTTTTTCTTCTAGAAAATCCTTTCTTTCCATTTTTCTTTTTTCCTTTCTTTTCCTCCTTCCCACGTTTTTTCTTCTTCATTTCTTTCCTTTTTCTCCTTCCTCTTCTAGAAAATTCCTTCTCTCTTTCCTTTCTCTCTTTCATTTTTCTAGAAAATTCCTTCTCTCTTTTGTTTCTTTCTTCTTTCCTTTTCTTCTTCCTTCTTTTCCTTCCTTTTTTTTTTTCTTTCTCCTCTCTTTTCACGTTTTCTTTCTTAAAAAACATTTCCTTTTTTTCTTTTTCTTCTTTTTTTTTCTTTCCTTCCTCTTTCCTTCCTTTTTTTTTTCTTTCTCCCTCTCTCTTTCACGTTTTCTTTCTAGAAAATGTGAAGGGAAATATTTTCTTTTTTTCCTTTCTTTTTCTTTTATTTATCTCTTTTTTTTTTTCTTTCTCCCATTCTCTTTTCTATGGCCTCTCTTTCCTATAATATATATGTATATATATATATATATATATATATATATATATATATATATATATATATATATATATATATATATATATATATATTATGTGCAATAATATACTATACATTATACACATATAAAAGGAATGCATGCATATGACTGACATAACTTGATCTGGATTGGTCTGGGCTGGGCCGGGCTAAGTTAGACTAAGCTGAATTAAGCTGGTTTAGACTAAGGTTGACATTTCATTGTCCATTTCTGTCACCCTTTCATATGGAATTTTCTGATAGTATCTATTCCAAATTTTCTACGTTCACTTTGTAGAACATTAAAAATGAGGAATATTGGAACTTGAATCATCTCATTTGGAAATGAAATGACCAACTTATGAATTTATGAAGTTTAAGTAGGTCAATTATTGATAATTTGGCTGACCATTTTACATGGGATCCTTCGGAGATTTCTACTCGAGATTTTTTTACGTCCACTTTGTAGAATACTAAAAATGGAACATAATGAAGTTGAAATTACTTGATTTGGATATGGGGTGATTAAAATATGAATTTTCGAAGATTAAATGACTATTTCCATGTGTAATTTTGCATAGGACCATTCAGAGACTTCTACCCGAGATTTTTTACGTCCACTTTGTAGAACATTACAAATGAAGAATAATGGCCTTGGAATCATTTGAATCCGATGTAGAACGACAAAGATATGAAGCTTTGAAGTTCTAAAGATAATTTTGCATGAAAGCTTGCATGGGGCCCACTGGTGACTTCTACACAGGATTTTTCATGTCCAATTTGAAGAGGACTGAAAATAAGGAATATTGACCTTCGAATCGTCTGATTTCGATATCAGATGACCAAGATATGATGTCTTGAAGTTTGAATGATAATGCATGCATCATACGATAATTATGTAAATGCCCTTGCGCTTTCAAACTGCGATATCTTCCTTGTTTGAAGTCAGAATTTGATGATTCCGGTCTCATTTCGAAGATAATTTCACAATATATTCATCCAAGTAGATAATAGCCCATGACCCTGCTGTGGGGTTCAGTAGAGAATCACGAATCTTTGGGTTAAAGGCTGGAAACCTGCCATATTGGTTCACTTATGTAGAGGGTGGAAAAAATGGGGTGCTTATAGAGACCTTGAATTTATCGTAGGTGAAAAAGTGTTCTTGAAAGTATCACCTATGAGGGGTTTAAAACGATTCGGACAGAAAGGGAAGCTAAGTTCGAGATATGTCGGGCCATATGAGATTTTAGCCAAACGTGGAAAAGTGGCTTATCAGTTAGCACTACCACTATCTATGTCAAGTGTGCATGATGTATTTCATATCTCATTATTAGAGAAGTACGTCAGAGATCCAATGCACATTTTGATAGCGGATCCACCAGATCTAACTGATGATTTGACATTCGAAGTAGCACCAACTGAAATCACTAGTCGACAGGTTCAACGGTTACGCAACCATGACATATACTATGTTAAGGTCACCTGGAGGAGCCGAGATATAGAAGAGATCACATGGGAAGAAGAGAATGCTATGCAAAAGCAATATCCTCATCTTTTCGACTCGGAAGGTATGTACAAATTTCGAGGACAAAATTTTTAATAAGAGGGGGGGAGTTGTAAGACCTGTATCGAACTAACCGGACTTACCACCTTATACCAGGTCTACCTATCATGGTCAAGCCAAGTGGACCAAGTGCGTGAAGAAACCACAAGACCAGGTATGAAGTCTAACCCAAAAACAGCAAATGTGAGGGTAGGATCGCATGCCTAAATAGGTAGGGTCGACCCCACCTCAACAGAAGTCCAACCCATGACTTTCTAGTCGTAGGGTCGCATGACTATGAAGGTGTAGGGTCGACGGATTCTACGACCCTACGTCCGACCCTACGATGACAGACAGAAACCAAAAATTAGGAAACTTTCCTAATTCAAAGGGGATCTTTCCTAAACTCATTGGGACTTATTATGGAGGATTTTCCTCTATAAATAGGACGTCCCTTAGCCTCTTTCACTCCTTTAGAACCCTAATTGAAAGTGAGAGAAAGAGAAAGAGAAGGAAGAGAAGAAGAGAAGGAAACTTGAAGAAGAAGACTAAGGAAGAAGAGGAAGTTCAGAGAAAATCTCTGAATAAAGGTATGGACCTAATTCCTTATAGAAGGAAACTTGAAGAAGAAGACTAAGGAAGAGGAGGAAGTTCAGAGAAAGCCTCTGAATAAAGGTATGAACCTAATTCCTTACCTAAATAAGAGATCCTAGAATAGTTATGAAGAACATAGGATTAGGAGAAACCCAAATCATCCATCCATGGACAAGTTGCAAGAGATTCCATGGAGGAAATCATTATGGACTATGAATAGTGTATAACTTGTAGTTTTGAGCCATAGAACAATCATAGAATGGACCATGAAAGTAAGCCAAAGGATCCAAACATGAAGGGATGAACTTTAGAATGAAAGGTCGACTCAGAATACGTGTGGTCGCACGTAGGGTCGAATGATATCCGACCCTACGAGACCACAGGATCGACCACATGCCCTCGGGAAGTCCCAGGGAGGGTGTGGTCGCACGTAGGGTCGAATGGTATCCGACCCCACCTGCGACCCTACACCCTAGGGTGGTAGAAACTACTACCCTAGGTGCTACCCTACCTGCGACCCTACGATTTCTGTTAGTCTAAATCTATGAATTAATTCTAATTAAAATTTATCTACTTGTTAGGTCTTTCTAGTGATTTTAAAAGTGATTCATAAAGCTTGAACGAGGATCTACGCTCAACCAAAGGTGAGGGAACAAGACCTAAACTAATTGGCTAATAATAAACTGTTTGCGTTTATTGAGTCCAATACTATGAATGATTCTATGCTAGTATGATTGTAATGTGCATATCACATGTCATCCACTATTCCTGTTATTATTGTTCATGCATATTTAATTTCATTTATTATAACATGATGATGATGATGATGCTAGGAATAGGCATGTGAATGTATGTGTGTGGTTAGTGTACTTGATGTGAGTGGAGCATCAGGGGGAGGAAGTGACACTGTGGTTCATCCTGCTCACCAGACTCTAGCTCTATCTCTACTCAAGTCTTGTCCACTAACATCGTCGTATAGCCATTACCTTAGCAGAACTATTACGTCGTAGGGCAACAGGGGAGGTGGTCTCGGACCGTGTAGTCTTTGACTCTATCGAGGGGCCTTAGCTCTATCTCTATGGACGTATTGAGGGATGCTGGGGTGAGGCCTTGGATACACTGTTTGACATTAGGATTGGTTAGTTGCGAGTCCAGTTTGCAAGCCCTCGCCAATAGGGGCTTACGTGTTGGTATGGGTAGAGCATCAGGGGAAGTGTGATGCGGTGCGGTCCTAAGCACTTTAGCTCTATCTCTATTCCATGGTGGGTGCGTGTGGGGGCGGCAATGGTGTTTGATCCATTGGGTGGTTCCACACATTCGTGTATAGAGGTGCGGCGGCCACCTATCCTTTCTATTGCACATTGCAAACTTATGAACCAGACCAAAGATATGAATTGAATGCATGCATATATTTGTTGCATTGTTTTGTTTGCTCACTGAGCCGTGATGTATTCTCACCCTTTTCGAATTCGAATATTTTTAGTTGATGATGCAGGTATGACCGTGAAAGATTATATGATTGCTCCTACATACGGGCATGTTGTAGCGATGGACGCAGAGGCTATAATGGAGTCACACGATTCGTTATGCGAATGCAATTCATGCATTTTTGATTAGATTTTTATTTGGATTATTAAGGAAATGTAATTGATTATTTTATTTATTTATGTCTTAGTCAATGAAAGATAATTAGATATTTTATATATGTTGTCATTTAGATTTTCAGTTCATTTAATATATAAGACTTCCGCTATTGTTTATTTACTCTGATTATGGTTGTGGATGTGTATGGTTTAAGCAAACTGACACAGCCTATTCGAGATCCTGATTGAACCGTTGGTTTATTAGCGGTTCATCACACCATTCTGAATAGTGCGGAATTGGGGTGTGACACGACCTTAGTGTTTCCGACCATCTTCTCTCACAATGTGTCCATGTACGAAGATAGAGATTCAAATATAACCATTGTGCTAGGATTTCGGGTGCCTACCTACCAAAGAGGAAATGACCCTTGTGCTTGGCAGTGCGTTTTTAGTTTAATTTATGTGTGAGCCCTGGTGCAGCCATGCGCACCTAGCCAAGGCCCGTGCGCAAAGTCATGGGTTGCCATTGGCACCTAGCCGGGGCCACATCCACACACATGGGGCAGCCATGGGCACCTAGCCAGGGCCACAGCCAAACACATAGGGCAGCAATGGGCACCCAGCCAGGGCCACAGCCACACACATAGGGCAGCCATGGCACCCAGCCATGGCCATGGGCAGAGTCATGGGGCTGCCATTGGCACCTAGCTAGGGCCACGACCAGACACATGGGGCAGCCATGGGCACCCAGCCAGGGCCACTGCCACACATATGGGCCATGGGTCAGAGTCATGGGGCTGCCATTGGCACCTAGCCAGGGCCAACGGTCACACACATGGGGCAGCCATGGGCACACAGCCAGGGCCATCGACACAGTCATGGGGTTGCCATTGGCACCTAGCCGGGGCCATGGCCACACACATGGGGCAGCCATGGGCACCCAGCCAGGGCCACAGCCACACGCATAGGGCAGCCATAGGCACCCAGCCATGGCCATGAGCAGAGTCATGGGGCTGCTCATTGGCACCTAGCCAGGGCCACGGTCACATACATGGGCACCCAGCCAGGGCCATGGGCACAGTCATGGGGCTGCCATTGGCACCTAGCCCAGGGCCACGGCCACACACATTGGGCAGCCATGGGCACCTAGCCAGGGCCACAACCACACATATGGGCCATGGGTCAGAGTCATGGGTTGCCATTGGCACCTAGCCAGGGCCACGATCACACACATGGGGCAGCCATGGGCACCTACCCAGGGCCATCGGCACAGTCATGGGGCTGCCTGTCACACCCCAATTCCGCACTATCCAGAATGGTGTGATGAACCGCTCATAAACCAACGGTTCAACCAGGATCTCGTACAAACGATATCCGTTTAATCTAAACTTCATACATCCACATTCATAATCAGAATAAATACATAATAGCGGAAGTTTTATAGTAAAATGAACTGAGAAATCTACTGTGATATTAATATTTAAATAGCAAATTATTCTGTATCAACTAAGACATAAATAAATATCAAATACATGTCTTTATTAAATCCAAATAAAGAAAACAAAAAAAAATCTAATCGAATACACATGAGTTGCACTCGCAAGAGGAGTCATGTGTATCCACTTCATCTTCAACTTTCATCGCCGCCACATGCCCATACATTGGAGCATTCACATTATCTTTGACGGTAGTACCTGCATCATCAACTAAAAATATTCAACGTCGAGGGGGTGAGCACACATCATGGCTCAGTGAGCAAACAAAACAATACAACAATACATATGCATGCAGTCAATTCATATCTTTGGTCTGGTTTAAAGTTTACAATATGCAATAGAAAGGTTTAGATAGTCAAAGGTTAACATTTACTGACCCCGCCTCTATACACAAGTGTGTGACGCTGCCCGAAGGTAACGTTTATCATCAACTCATAAGCACCCAATTCATGAATATTGTACAACAAAGGTTAACGTTTATTGTTGTACAGTGCCATACCAATACGTAAGCCCCTGTTGGCGAGGGCTGCAAACTGGGCTCGCAACTAACCAATCATAATGCCAAAAAGTGTATCCAAGGCCTCACCCTAGCATCCCTCAGAACGTTCATAGGGATAGAGCTAATGCCCCCTGGTAGAGTCAAAGACTACAAGGACCGAGACCACCTCCCCTGATGCTCTAAGACGTAATAGTTCTGCTAAAGTAATGGCGATACGACGATGCTAATGCACAAGACTTGAGTTAGAGATAGAGCTAGAGTGCTGAGGCCCAGCCTATGATACCCCCCTGATACTCGCTCGCATCAAGTACACCAACCACACACATACATTCACATGCCTATTCCAATCATCATCATCAATATCATGATATCAACAATAAAGTAAATATGTATGAACAAATAATAGAAATATTGGATGACATGTTGTATGCACATTACAAACATATTCGCATAGGTTCAAGCATAGAATTGGACTCAAGAAAAGAGAAAAAATAGTTTATTATTAACCAATTAGTTTAGAGTTCTGTTTCCTCACCTTAGCTTGCTAGTAGATCCTCTTTCAAGCTTTAAAATCACCTTTATATTGTTATTATATTGTTAGAAGACCTAACAAAGTCAATAGAATTTAATTAGAATAAATTTTGAATTTAAAAACCATGCTATTAACTGGGGGTCGGAGGTAAGGTCGGAGTAATGATCGACCCTGGGTGCGACCACCCTTATTCTGGGCTTCCCGAACACTGGGGGTCGAGGCTCAGGGTCTGGTAGGGTCGATTGGCCATCGACCCCCCATGCAACCCCCTATGGGTTTTGGTCGATTTTCTTCCTTCAGTCCATTCTTCATTTTTGGGGTCCTATGGCTTGCTCCTATAGTCCATTCCGCACATGTTCTATGGCCTAGAATCATGATTCATTCACCTATATGGCTTTCATGATTTCCCCCATGGTTTTCCATGAAAACCTAACCATGGGTTGATGGTTTGGGTTTCTCCGAGATCATACTCTCTTCATTATCTACTCTAAGGTCTTTAGAAACTCATGAAAATAGTATCCATACCTGAGATGAATACTCCTTCTCTGCAACGCTTCTCCTTTTTGTCTTCTTCTCTTCTTTCCTTCTCTTCTTCTCTCTTCCTTCTCTTCTCTTTCTCTCAATTCAATTAGGGTTGTAAAAGGAGTGAAATAAGCTTAGGGACATCCTATTTATAGAGTAGAAAATCCTAAAATAAGTCCCGTTGAGATTTGGAAGGAATCTCATTGGGGTCGATAAGGGGGGTCGGAGATCCCGTCGACCCCTGATTCCTAAAGTGTCCGACCCCCCATGTAAAACTGGGATTCTGACTTCTGTCTTGGGGGGTCCGATGTCACACCCCAATTCCGCACCATTCGAAACGGTGTGATGAACCGTCAACAAACCAACGGTTCAACTAGGATCTCAAAATAGGCTATCCCACATACGATAAACCAAAACACATTCCACATTAATCAGAGGTAATAAAGTAAATAGCGAAAGTCTTATAGATAATGAACTGAGGTTTAATCATGATAAATAATTAATATTCTATTTATTTTCAAGTAACCAAAATATAATTTAATACATATTACAATATCCAAATACGAAAGCTAAACACTAAACGTATCCATCGTTGAAATGCTCGCTTAACGAACAATGTTCGTCCTCCACAGCTTTCTCATTTGTAGCCTTCACCCGTTCATATGTTGGCATGTAGACATAGTCTTCAATCATAGTACCTACAATATCATAAACTAAAAAGATTTGCACGCGCGAGGGTCAGCTCTCCAACTTGAGCTCAGTGAGTAGTCAAAACAATGCAACAATACATATGCATGCAAAAAGTCAATTTATATCTTTAGTCCGGTTTAAAGTTTGCAGTATGCAATAGAAAGGTTTAGGTAGCTAAAGGTTGCGTTTATTGACTCCGCCTTTATACACGAGTGTGTGACGTTACCCGAAGATCATGTTTATCGTCAACTCACATGCACCCAATCATGAACAATATATAACAAAGGTTACGTTTATTGCTATATAGTGCCATACCAACACGTAAGCCCCTGTTGCGAGGGCTGCAAACTGGGCTCGCAACTAACCAATCCTAATGCCAAACAGTGTATCCAAGGCCTCACCCCAGCATCCCTCAGAATGTCCATAGAGATAGAGCTAAGGCCCCCCGGTAGAGTCAGAGACTACAAGGACCGAGACCACCTCCCCTGATACTCTACGACATAATAGTTCTGCTAAAGTGCTGAGACCCACCAAAGGTTAACGTTTATTGACGTTCTCATCACACCTCCCCTGATACTCGCTCGCATCAAGCACATCAACCACACACATACAAGCACATGCCTATTCCTATCATCATCATCATCATCATCATGTTATAAACAATAAAGTAAATATGCATGAACAAGTAATAGAAATATTGGATGGCATGGCTGTATGCACATTACAAACATATTCGCATAGAATCAAGCATAGCACAGGACTCAAGAAATAGAAAATAGTTTATTATTAACCAATTTAGTTTGGAGTTAAGGTTCCTCACCTTAGCTTGCTAATAGATACTTTTTCAAGCTTTAGAATCACCTTTATAATGTTATTATATTGCTAGAAGACCTAACAAAGTCGATAAAATTTAATTAGAATTTATTCGGAATTTAAAAACCATTCTGTTAACTGAGGGTCGGAGGTAGGGTCGGAGTCCTGATCGACCCTGGGTGCGACCCTCCCCCTAATCTGAACTTCCCGAACACTGAGGGTCGATGCTAGGGTCGGATCTGCCATCGACCCTAGGTGCGACCCTCCATGGTTTGAGTCAAAAATATCAGATTTCGTTTTCTCTTTCATGGTTAGGTCCTATGGCTTACTTCCACAATCCATTCTATACATGTTCTATGGTTTAGAACTATACTTTATTCACCTACATGGTTTTAATGATCTCCTCCATGGTTTCCATTGAAACGAAACCATGGATGGATGATTTGGGTTTCTTCTAAGTCATACCCTCTTCATAAATCATTCTAAAGTCTTAAATAAATCATGGGAAACGTATTCATACCTTAGGTTTGCTGAGATTCAGAGTTCCTCTGAATTTCCTCTTCTTCCTTAGCCTTTTCTTCAAGTTTTCCTTCTCTTCTTCTCTTCTTTCTCTTCTCTTTCTCTCAATCCAATTAGGGTTGTAAAAGGAGTGAAAGAGGCTTAGGGACGTCCTATTTATAGGGCAAAACCTCCCAAAATAAGTCTCATTGAGTTTAGGAAAGGTTCCAATTGAAATTAGGAAGGTTTTTTAATTTTCGATTCTTGTTGTTTTTCCCGAATGCCGAGGGTCGATGGTGAGGGTCGATGGGAGGGTCGGACAACTCATAGAACCTGCAACCCATGGTTGAGGGTCGATGGGAGGGTCGGACCTGCCTGTTAAAACATGCGACCCTACCCTCATTTTGACTGTTTTTGGGTAAATTTTCATATTGGGTCTTGGGTTTCTTCACACACTTGGTCCACTTGGCTCGACCATGATATGAAGACGGATCCCGACACAAAATATAAGGTTAGGCCGGGTTCGTGGCGTGCGGGTCTTACAACTTGACCACCCTTAAAAGAAATTTCATCCTCAAAATTTGAAAGTACGGATCTTACAACTCCCCCATCCTTAAATGAATTTTGTCCTCAAAATTTGAACGAATCTTACAACTCCCCCATCCTTAAAATAAATTTTGTACTCAAAATTTTGAATTTACTTCGGAGTCAATAGGTGGGAATTCTATTTCCGCATTGCATCTTATTCCTCCTATGCATTCTTCTCCATGTATTGTCTTTGCCAGGTTACCTTCACATAATAATTATCTCGGCTTTGGAAACATTGTACCTTCCCACTAGTGAACTAGGCTGGTACCACTTCGATAGTTAAACATTCTATCTAATCCAGTGATTCCGTGGTCAATACCTTTAATATGGATCTTTAATGTACTTCTTCAATAGTGACACACGAAATACATCATGCACACTAGACATGGACAGCGGTAACGCTAATTGATATGCAACTTTTCTACATCTCCCCAAAGTTTATAAGATCCAACACATATATAAATTATGACTTTCCCTTCTTGTCTAATCGTTTCAAACTACGATGCTTTATAGGTGACATTTACATGGTAGCTTAGTAGCAACTTCAATTCACAGTAACTTCTCAACTCAAGTTCCTTGAAATTAATTTTACAAGCTCGGAGCATAGCTCTTAGGATCTATATAGTCCGCTCCGATTGTCCGTCGGTTTGAGGTAAAGTGCGGTACTAAACGTCAACTTTGTTCCCATTATCTTCTGTAGATCCTCCCAAAACTTTGAAATAAAGCATAAGCCACTGACCGACACTAAGCTCTCATGTATACCATTCAGTCTGGTAATATTATCCATATTTAGCTTAGTTAGCTACTCCAAAGCATACCGAGGTCGTATAGCAATGGAATGAGCTATCTTCATAAGGTGATCAACAATCACCCAAATTGCGTCAACCGATCAGTGGTATACCGGTGACATAGTTCATTGTAATGCAGTTCCACTTTCAGACTGGCTTCGATAGTTTTTATTGTAAGCCATGGTGGTCTTTGTCTTGTAGCTTTTACTTGCTGATAATTCAGACATTGGAACACGCACTAAGCCACATTTGTTATCTCTTCAGGTCATGATACATATTGGTACTCCAGGATGTCCTGAATATGGAGTACAATGGGCTCTTATCATTGTCCTCTTCATGATATCCGAGTCTTTATCTTCAGGTATTCAGAATCTACCTTTGTATCTGAGTACCGTCTCCACATCCAAAGTAAGTCAGGGTTGGGTTTTCTTTTCTCTAAATCTTCTTGCATTGTTCTTATATACAGATCTAACAAAATTGCTACTTTTACTTAATCCATCAATTTAGAGATGATCTTTAATGTACTGAATGCAAGCGAGGAATTATTGCTCCATAAGTTCATCCATAAGTTCTCGCTTAATTGGGTCATCCCTAGCTTCTATTATATGTTACTCTTTTTCCAAATATGAATCTGTTGCTGCAGAACATAAGGCAACATTTATACTCGGTCCTTCTTCAGACCTCATAATCCCTTTTTGCTTAAGGCTTAGCCACTACATTAGCCTTTCTTAGTGACCTTGAATATCACGGTCTTAATCCTTCAATGTTCAAACCATTTTCCTATTCTCATGTTCAACTCTTTCTGATGAAGAGATAAATAGGACTCTTAGCCTAAAATTATTCTCCCTTTAGATAATGTCTTCAAGTCTTGATTGCATAATTCATCACCGGTAACTCCAAGTCATGAGTAGGGTAACACTTCTCATGCTCCTTTAGTTTTCTTGAAACGTATGCAATCGCTTATTTACCTTGCATCAACCCGCATCCTTGATCCAATCCGAAAGCTCCGATGGATAGGGTAAAAGGTTTCCCTGGTGCCGGAACGATCAAGATGGGAGCTGATATCAACTCTGCTTTTAGAGTTTGGAAACATTCTTCACACTTGTCAGTCCAATTAAACTCATCTCCTTTCCTGGTTAGCTTGGTAAGAGGTAATGCGATCTTAGAGTGGTCCTCCAAAAATCGTCTGTAATAACTAGCTAAACCCAAGAAACTTCTGATCTTCGCAAAATTCTTTAGGTGTTTCTCACCATATGTTTACTTCTATTTTAATAGGGGCCACTTTATTCCTTTTTATGACGCTACGTGATCTAATAAGATCACTTTGTTTAATCAGGTCTCATATTCCTTGGAATTGGCAATAAGCTTTTCACTTCTCAGTTGTTGTGAAGCTATTCTAAAGTCCGTTGTATGAGTTGCTTCATTCTTGGAATAAACCAAAATATCATTTATGAAAACTATGACCGACGTGTCCAACAGGTCATGAAACACCCAGTTCATCAGTTCCATAAAAGACGTAAGGGCATTGGTTAATCCAAACGTTATAATCGAGAACTCATAATGTCCAATCCCGTTTCTAAAGGCTATCTTCGAGATATTTCTGTCCAAAATCCTTCCGCTGATGATATCTTGATCGAAGATCAATCTTAGAAAATACCTTTGCTCCTTGCAACTATTTAAACAAGTCATCGATCTGAGGTAGTAGATATCGATTCTTGATCTTGAACTTGTTTAGTTCCCGGTAGTCTATGCATAATCTGACACTACCGTCCTTCTTCTTTACGAGTTGCGTTGGCGCTCTCCGTGATACAATAATTAGCTGATTAGGACCTTGGCCTAGTAACTCTTGTAGTTGAGTCTCAATTCCTTCAATTCTATAAGAGCTATTTATAGGTGCCTTTGACACAAGTATCGTCCTTGGGTAACAAGTCGATGACGAACTCGGTCACTTAATCAGATGGTAACCCGATAAGTTTCCTGGAAATACATCAGGAAATTCACGCATCACATCAATATCTTCCATCTGTGGTGCTTCTTTGGTAACGTATACCACAAGATACCATATATCCAACTTCTTTATCTTCAAAGCATCTCTTCGCCTTTAGCATAGAGAAGATTAGCTTTCGCTTACTAGGCAATATGCTTCCAATAAAACCAAATTATATGCCATGTTTATTCTTAAATGATAACCTCTTCTATGCACATAATCACTTTGTAGAGTGTTGAGACAACCAATCTATTCCCAAGATGACGTCAAAGTCTACCATCTCAAGTTTATTTAGGTTGCGTCCAAATTTTATCCATCCATACGATTTGGACTTCGTTCATAACACTCATCCAATTGAACATCTAGTCTAAAAAGGGCTTGAACTAGCAAAATCTGGTGAAACGGTCTAAGGAGCTTGTCTAGTTCCTTTATCTCTTATGATTTCTCGAAGACTATCGTCAAAATCTCATATTGCACTTATTAGCTTATATTTCTTTTATCCTTGTTGTTCTACCCTGATTTTTCTTTCTTATACCTCAAAAATATCTTGTGATTGTCACTCCATATCCCAAGTCTACTTCTAAGCATTAGGATATATGCTTATAACTTCATTAATTCAGCCAAACTCTTTTGGTCTTTACTTAATCATATCACTCGACATTGCGCATAACTCAATTTTCATTGTATTAAATAGATTACTATTAATGCCATGATTTTTGACTTTATCCTTGTATCCACTCTTAAATTTACCTTTAGGAATCTTCTACCTTGTCAAAATTCATACCGATATAACCATCCTTAACTCTACTTGAGTGCTATCTACTCTTTCATAGTTACTTTTGATAGTTCTCACTTTTATCGCATGCACTCCTTTACAGACATGATTCATATCCACCCGTTTAGAAATCTCAAAATAGATTCTCCATTACTTCATCGGAGGTTTCTTGGCTATAAAATCTAATCTGAATTTAATCATCTTCCTTTCAACAATTCCATTATCACTAAACATCTTTATCAACAAAGGTCAGGGAGTTTATGAATCAGAATGTTCATCCAAAAGTGATTCACTTTCTTCTATCAATTTAGCATAATGACAAACACTTGCTTTATCTAGTGAACTTAATTTTAAAGATCGGGGTAAATCTGTGGTAATCCAACTGACATTCAAAGGTCGTTAAGTTGCACGGTGGTCCAAATATATAAAAATAGAGGTTCTACAGTTCTTGACCTCATGGTTACAGGTTCTATCGAGTATATAATGCCATTGGTCTAGACACTATAGGAGTAAATCTGGGGAAGCTTTCATACATCAGTAAATCAGGTATAAATCTGGAGAAAATTTTCGTACATCAATAAATCAGGTATAAATCAGTAGATGTATGCTCAACATGATTAAACATTTAACTGTTCATTCAGTTCATATCTCTGTTTATGTTGTTGATCATGAGAGTGGATTAGATTGATATAATCAGGACTAAGACTAAAGAAACAATATCTACAACTTCAATTGACAGGTTAAATCAAGAAGGTATCCTGTCAAGGCCCGAGAAATTAAAATCTGGTATGTGCATCCTCTATAATCATAAGAGTCAATCAATAATGCACCGCATCCTATATAAACCTATCTAGATATATGGCCACGATAGATTTGATCCTTTGTTGAAAATGTCTGAGGTATCATCTTCAGAAGACATTCTTCAATCCTTGTCAGATCATTCTGTCATGATGCAACTATCCCATACATCGGTAGCTGATAAGGTTAACCACCTTTATACACTGCTTGTTGTGCACCAAACTTCTGCACTGGGGTGTGCATTACTGGGACTTGCTGTGTGGTAGACACTGTGTTATAGCTAACAGGTGTTGGGGTACAGTGATGCTACCAATTGATACCGTACCATATCAATTGCATACTAAGATAACTACCCAACTTATAGATAATATCCTATATTATTTGTTTATTAGGATAAATTTTGGTCTTCTCTTTCTCTTTGAGTGTATATATATGGTTCCACCTTTAATATGTACATTATTGTCTTGTTTAAGTTCTGTCTCAACCAACACAGGTGCTTATGGTGTGTTTGTATTAAAGCTTTTAATTTATCCTAACTCAGTTCATGGACTTTAGTGGAAGTATTCAGGTTTAATGGGTAAGGCCTACGAGAGCTCTGATACCAAGTTGTCACACCCCAATTCTGTACTATTCAGAATGGTGTGATGAACCGTCAATAAACCAACGGTTCAACCAGGATCTCAAAATAGGCTATCCCACATATGATAAACCAAAACACATTCCACATTAATCAGAGGTAATAAAGTAAATAGCGGAAGTCTTACAGATAATGAACTGAGGTCTAATCATGATAAATAACTAATATTCCAATTATTTTCTAGTAACCAAAACATAATGTAATACATATTACAATATCCAAATACGAAATCTAAACACTAAGCGTATCCACAGTTGAAACACTTGCTTAACGAACCATGTTCGTCCTCCACAGCTTGCTCATCATAGCCGCCACATGTTCATATGTTGGCGTGTTGACATAATCTTCAATTATAGTACCTGCAACATCAGAAACTAAAAAGAATTTTGCGCGCGAGGGTCAGCTCTCCAACTTGAGCTCAGTGAGAAAACAAAACAATGCAACAAAACATATACACGCATTTAATTCATATCTTTGGTCTGGTATATAAGTTTGCAATGTGCTATAGAAAGGATAGGTGGTCACCGCACCTCTATACACGAGTGTGTGGAAACTCCCAATGAAAACGACACTGTCGCCCCACATGCACCCACCATGGACAATATACACCCCTTGAAAACGGCATGGCTGTACCGGTTGCCCATACCAACACGTGAGCCCCTGTTGGCGAGGGCTTGCAAACTGGGCTCGCAACTAACCAACCCTAATGTCAAACAATGTATCCAAGGCCTCACCCCAGCATCCCTCAATACATCCATAGAGATAGAGCTAGGGTCTGGTGACCAGGCTGAACCACAATGCCACGTCCCCCCGATACCCTACGACATATTAGCTCCGCTAAGGTAATGGCGATACGACGATGTTAGTGGACAAGACTTGAGTAGAGATAGAGCTAGAGTCTGGTGACCAGGCTGAACCACAATGCCACGTCCTCCCCCTGATGCTCCCCTTGCATCAAGCACACTAACACTTGCTTAGTGGACATGACTTGAATAGACCATGGCACAATATACACCCCATGAAGAACGGTCATGGCTGTACCGGTTGATACCATCCCTACCCGCACCATATACACTATCCAAACACAAACATTCACATGCCTATTCCTATCATCATCATCATCATCATGTTGTAAACAATAAAGTAAATATGCATGAACAAATAATAGAAATATTGGATGACATGTTAAATGCACATATAAGCATACACGCATAGAATCAATATGGCATTGGACTCAAGAAATAAAACAGTTTATTATTAACCAGTTAGTTTAGGTCTTGTTCCCTCACCTTTGCTTGTTATTAGATCCTCTTCCAAGCTTTAGTTTATAATGTTATTATATTGCTAGAAGACCTAACAAAGTCGATAGAATTTAATTAGAACTAATTCCGAATTTAAAAACCATTCTGTTAACTGAGGGTCGGAGGTAGGGTCGGAGTCATGATCGACCCTGGGTGCGACCCTCCCCCTAATCTGAACTTCCCGAACACTGAGGGTCGATGCTAGGGTCGGATCTGCCATCGACCCTAGGTGCGACCCTCCATGGTTTGAGTCGAAAATATCATATTTTGTTCTCTCTTTCATGGTTGGATCCTATGGCTTACTTCCACAATCCATTCTATACATGTTCTATGGTTCAGAACTATACTTTATTTACCTACATGGTTTTAATGATCTCCTCCATGGTTTTCCATGAAAACCTAACCATGGATGGATGATTTGGGTTTCTTCTAAGTCATATCCTCTTCATAAACCATTCTAAAGTCTTAAATAAATCATGGGGAATGTATCCATACCTTAGTTTTGCTGAGATTCAGAGTTCCTCTGAATTTCCTCTTCTTCCTTAGCCTTTTCTTCAAGTTTTCCTTCTCTTCTTCTCTTCCTTCTCTTCTCTTTCTCTCAATCCAATTAGGGTTGTAAAAGGATTGAAAGAGGCTTAGGGACGTCCTATTTATAGAGTAAAAACTCCCAAAATAAGTCCCATTGAGTTTAGGAAAGGTTCCAATTGAAATTAGGAAGGTTTCTCAATTTTCGATTCGTGCTGTTTTTCCCGAATGTCGAGGGTCGATGGGAGGGTCGATGGGAGGGTCGATGGGAGGGTCGGACAACTCATAGACCCTGCGACCCATGGTTGAGGGTCGATGGTGAGGGTCGATGGGAGGGTCGGACCTGCCTGTTAAAGCATGTGACCCTACCCTCATTTTGACTATTTTTGGGTAAATTTTCATATTGGGTCTTGGGTTTCTTCACACACTTGGTCCACTTGGCTCGACCATGATATGTAGACGGATCCCGACACGAAATGTAAGGTTAGGCTGGGTTCGTGGCGTGCGGGTCTTACATTCTGCCATACAGTGCTTCATAAGGTGACATCTGTATAGTAGCCTGATAGCTATTGTTATACGCGAACTCGATCAATGGTAACTTTTCATCCCATGATCCTTTGAAATCAATTACACATGCTCGTAGCATATCTTCTAGAATCTGAATTGTACGCTCTGACTGTCCGTCTGTCTGTGGGTGGAATGCAGTACTGAACTTCAATGTTGTACCCATAGCCTTTTGCAATCCTTCCCAAAACTTGGAAGTAAATCGTGGATCTCTATCGGATACAATGCTCTCTGGTACACCGTGTAATCGAACAATATTATCCACATACAGCTTTGCTAACCTTTCCAGAGTATACTGAGGTCGTATAGGTATGAAGCGAGCTATTTTCGTCAGACGATCCACAATCACCCAAACTGCGTCAACTACTCGAGGAGTCAGTGGTAATCCCGTGACGAAGTCCATAGTGATGCAGTCCCATTTCCATGCTGGTTTCGGTAACGGCTGTAACAGTCCTGCGGGTCTTTGTCGTTCAGCCTTTACTTTCTGACAATTTAGGCATTGAGACACGAACTTGGCTACATCTGCTTTCATTCCCCTCCACCAATATAGTTTCTTTAGATCATGATACATTTTTGTACTTTCGGGAAGTATCGAATAGATGGTGGTATGGGCTTCTTTCATCAGTCGGTGTCTAATGTCCATACTTTCTGTTTCAGGTACACATATTCTTCCTTTATATTTCAGTACTTTCTCTACGTCCAAGGTGAACTCAGGGTTAGTCCTACCTTTCTCGATATCTTCTTGTACTGTTCTCAGATAAGGATCTGATTTAATAGTTGTCTTCACTTCATCCATTATGTCTGGTATAATCTTCAAAGCGGCGAACATATTTGAAAACCGATGAATAAACCCTTGGTTGGCTGATCCATCCGTTGTGTCTATCACATACTGCTCGTTGTCGTGATTGAATACCATTCCGATAGTACACATTGCTGCAGTTGTGCTAATCTCTCCTTGCGATTTTATCATTGTTTTTCTGCTTAACGCATCCGCTACTACGTTCGCTTTTCCTGGATGATACTGGATATCACAATCATAGTCTTTCAATAGTTCCAGCCATCTTCTTTGTCTCATATTCAACTCCTTTTGGTTAAATAAATAAGTAAGACTTTTATGGTCCGACTTAATATGAAATTTCTCTCTGTATAGGTAATGTCTCCATATCTTGACAGCATGTACTACTGCCGCTAACTCCAAATCATGGGTGGGGTAATTTTTCTCATGTATTTTCAACTGTCTCGAGGCATAAGCAATTACTTGCTCTCCTTGCATAAGCACACATCCTAGTCCCAGTCCTGACGCATCAGTGTATAAAGTAAATGTCTGTCTTGGAACGGGGATAGTCAAAATCGAAGCGGATATCAATCTGGTCTTCAACGTTTGGAAACTCTTCTCACATTTATCGGTCCACACAAACTTTTCACCTTTCTTAGTCAAACTTGTGAGAGGTACGACAATTCGGGAATAGTCTTCTATGAATCTTCGATAATAACCAGTTAGACCCAAAAAACTTCTAATTTCTGAAACGCTCTTTGGTGCCTCCCACTTTACAATAGCCTCGATTTTGCTGGGGTCCACTTTGATTCCTTCAGCGGATACTATATGGCCTAAGAAGGCGACTTCACTTAGCCAAAACTCACACTTTAAAAATTTGGCATATAGCTTCTCTTTCCTTAAACGCTGTATGACGGCGTTTAGGTTCTTGATATGAGTTTCTTCGTCCTTGGAGTATACCAATATATCATCAATAAATACTATAACCGACGTATCCAACATATCATGGAAGACCCGGTTCATAAGCTCCATAAAAGTTGCTGGTGCGTTTGTTAATCCAAAAGACATGACCAAGAACTCATAGTGTCCATATTTGGTCCTGAAAGCTGTCTTAGGAATATCACCCTCTTTAATCTTCAATTGATGATAGCCCGATCGAAGATCGATCTTAGAAAAAACCTTTGCTCCTTGCAACTGATCGAACAAGTCATCGATCCGAGGTAGTGGATATCGATTCTTGATTGTCAGTTTATTCAGCTCCCGATAGTCGATGCATAATCGAATGCTACCGTCCTTCTTCTTCACAAATAACACCGGTGCTCCCCATGGTGATATACTGGGTCGAATATAACCCTTGTCCAGCAGTTTCGATAGTTACACTTTCAGTTCCTTTAGTTCCCTAGGAGCCATTCTATATGGTGCTTTGGATACGGGTGCGGCTCCAGGTACAAGGTCTATCACAAACTCTGTGGCTCGGTCGGGTGGTAATCCTGGTAGTTCCTCTAGAAATACGTCGGGATAGTCCCGCACGACTTCAATATCTTCCATTTGTGGTGCTTCCTTGGTTAGGTCGACCACTAACACTAGATACCTGACTGCCCCCTTCTCAAGGCACTTCTTAGCCTTTAGTGCTGAGAGTATGAGCTTGCGTCTACGGGGAAGTTTGGTTCCCAAAAAACTAAATTCTGATCCTTCTTTGTCTTTAAATGTTAGCTTATTTTTGGCGCATAATAGGTTTGCTGAATGCCGAGCTAACCAGTCCATTCCCAAGATGACGTCAAAGTTTGCCATCTCAAGTTGTATCAAGGTTGCATCTAAGGTTTTCTCGCCAATGAGAACTGGACATGGTCCATAGCTTTTCTCTAATTCCACTTCTAACCCCATCGGTGACCGTACAAGTAATTTGTAGTCTAATGTTTTGATGGGTAAGTTTATCTTCTTTCCGAATGACACAGATATAAATGAATGAGTAGCTCCTGAATCAAAGAGTACTCTGGCGGGTACGCCATTTATAGGTACGATACCTGTGATTTATTTTACTTAGTCTACATGCTCCTACAATGTAACTACAACTTTAAAAGGTTTCATTCATACCTGTGACCACATCGGGTGATGCGGCAGCATCCTCGGATGTAACAGCATATACCCGTCCCTGATGGAACTGCTTCTTGGGCTTAGGGCACTCCCTTGCCATATGTCCCGGTTGGTTGCAGTTAAAACACTTTGGGCCTTCAGAATTTGGCTTTGGCTGATGTTGAGCTACTGGAGTAGTCCTGGGTGCAGCAGTAAAATTCTGAGGGCGGAAAGGCTTATATGTCTTATTATTGCCTCCGTTGTAAGAATTTCCAGCTGGCCTTTTGATACCCCGATTCTGTGTGAAATAACTCTCCTTCTGACTCGATTCAATAACCCGAGCTATTTGGACAGCTTCGTTATAAATCTTATTTTTTAAGCCCAGTACATGTTCTCTGATGCTTCCCCTGAGTCCCGTAACAAACCTACAGGTTTTGGTGTCCTCTTCTTGCATACTAAGTGGTGCAAAGAAAAACAGCTCCTCATAACGCTGTTGATATGCATCCACTGACATCTGTCCCTGATATAGACTCAGGAACTCCTTCTCCATGGAATCTCTGAAGCTTCATGGAAAATATTTCTCAAAGAAAGCTTCTTTATAAACAGCCCAAGTCAGTTGGGCGTGCTTGGTCAGTAAGTAAGCCCTGGCTGATTTCCACCAATGATGTGCGTCACCCTTCAGCATGAAGGTGGCACATAATACTTTTTCTTCCTCTGTAATAGTCATCATGAGGAAATTTCTCTCCATCTCGTCTATCCATTGTGCTGACCATAATGGATCAGACAATTTGCCGTTAAATTCCCTGGGCTTCATCTTCAAAAATCTCTCAACCAGTCGAGAGTGATCCATCTGATTTTGGGGGTATGCCCCAAACATAGGGGGTGGATACTGATAATTAACTTGAGCTACTTCCAGACCAGGTACTGGAATTTGTGCAGCAAGTTGTTGAGGTGTTTGAGGTGCTGGGTGGTTACCCACCGGTGCTGCACTGGCTTGTCCCGTCTGCATGGGTGTAGCATGAGCAGCCTGGAACATGATTCCCATTGCAACCTGCATCTGGGCCTGGGCGTGTTGCATCTGTTGCAGTTGCTGAGCTAGGTTCATAACTACGGTTGCTAGTTCCGGTGGTGGAGGTGGCAAATTTATAGGATTTTCCTGATCTGGATTACCTGGGACATATACATTATCCTGGCTAGTTTCCTCCACAGGTGGTGGTGGTGGAACTGCATTTCGGCTCTGTCTGGTTACTCTTCTTCAAGACATATTTTCCTTCTGAGATGGGTGGTGCCTGAAAATCATCAAAATAAGTGAAAAAATCATTGATACTCCATGTAGGCACATTAACCGATGTAAACTTTCAAATTTCAATTCATTTTATGAAGAAAATACTGTCTTTTCTATGCAGGGTCGATGGTGAGGGTCGATGGTATGTCCGACCCTTAGTATCCGACCCTGGAAATAACCTGTTCTTCCCGAGAGCTGAGGGTCGATGGGTGTCCGACCCTCAGTTCCGACCCTTAATTTTCTATCAGATTCCTGAGAGCCGAGGTTCGATGGGAGGGTCGATCCGAGGGTCGATGGTTCTGGTCGAATTGTCCGACCCTCACACCAAAAATCAGATTTTTAAGATCCGATTTTGAGTCATTTCTTATTATTTCCCTCCCGTTTCGACTCGTCTCTCCCCTCTGAGTTGCTACAGTGCCACTCCACTATTTTTGGTCGGTTTGAGTCCGGTTTTCGATGTCCACGTCATCCATACAGGTATGTTCTCCCATTTTTACCTGTTTCTAGGTTTTCTTTTCTAGGTTTTTGCTCATTTAACTGGTATTCTTCAAATTAATCTTTTTCCAACTGTAAAAATTCAATTTTTATTGGGGCTTTTGTTATTGGTGTCTCAAGGAACGAAAGCCCTCAAAATTTTTTGAGTTTCATCGGTTGGTTATCGAGAAACTTGGATTTTTGCTCGTTTGCCCTAATTTGTCGAAATTTTTTGATTTCCTAAAATTTCTTCAAATTAGTCTTTGTTAGTTCCAATTTCCTACTGTGTGAGTGTCGTAGGCTATGTTGGAACCTACGTAAGTCCTCCAGCCCACGTGTATGGGTGAAAAGTGAGGCTTTTGGTCAATTTACGTCGTTAAAATGTTAAATTTCAGATTTTTATCCTATTAACTCCTTGTCTCCCTTTTTCTTTCTTATCTGCAGATACCATGGCTCGTACCAAGATACCCAGAGTTCGTGATCCGCTTCGCTTCCGCTCCAATGAAGCCGAGGCACAGTATGCCGACTATGCTCGTAAGAAAGTGGAGGGTGGTCGTATGGTGAACTTGGCTGAGCTAGCCTTGTTCAACGTAGAGAGAGCATTTGGTGATATGGGGTGGCTCCCTGTCATCACTTACGATGTGTGCACATGTCCGGATTTGGTGCGCCAGTTCTATTGTAATCTCCAGGTGGTGGGGAATTACAATGACGTTGAGCGGGGTCAAGAGTTGCGCATCACCAGCTATGTTAAAGGGGTGCACATTTCATTTGACTATCGGCAACTGGCCGATATACTAGGCATACCCTATGATGGCCCCATGGTCTACTGTGCGCCTGGAGAGCCCCAGTTTGTTTCCATGGAGATGAGGGCAAAGATCGACAATCAGCTGCTACGACCTGATCGCTGGCAGATGAGAGCCTGTTACTTGCGTCCAACTCCACGAGTCTTCTGCAAGAATATCCAGCATAATCTGATTCCGCAGAGTGGCCACTATGAGAGGGTTTCTCAGCTGACGCAGTTTCTAATATATAGTATCTGCACCAGACAGCCAGTCTGCCTTCCCTACATCATCATGCAGACCATGATTAGTGCTACATTGTCCGGTCATAGGGGTAATCTACCCTATGGACGCATGATTACTGTTCTTCTGACCCGCCTAGGGGTTGACTTGGTGGATGAGAAGATTTAGGAGAAGACCTTCTCGTCGCCTCTAGATTGGGAGGCTATCTGCAAGATGGGCATGCGGGATGCCCAAGTTAGTGACGAGGAGAGGAACAAGATGGTACGCCCTCACACTCGCATTGAGATGGTTGACGCTGAGGCTGCTGCCGCCGCTGCTAGAGCTCATGTGGATCCTGTCGATGATGACGATCGTATGTATATGGATGTCGACTCGATACCACCGCCTTCACCTACGCATGCGGCTGGAGTGGGTACTTCTTCTACGGCAGATCCTGTACCTGAAACTGGTCCTTCTCAAGCGACTGGTCCTTCATGCCCACCTTCTGATATGATGGAGATGCTGCAGGAGATCAGGGAGGCTCAGCGCAGATCTGATCTGAGGATGGAGGAGTTTCTAGATGCTCATCGTGGGAGAGTGGATGAGCTGCTAGCCGCCCAGCGCATATCAGACACGCGGTTAGGAGAGCTCGTAGAGGTTCAGCGTGCGACTGATAGGAGGGTAGCCGATCTTACGACTAGTTTACAGACGACCCAGACTCAGATAGCCTGGTTGACTAGAGTCTATGCCGAGGACTACGACAGAGACCGTGAGGCCCCGCCTCCTCCTTCACCTCCAGCTTCTTGACTATACTTTATTTCCTTGTACTACAGAGTAACTGTCCGGGTTGTGGACTGTACTCTGCTTTAGTTATGTATAAACATTTGTTTCACTCTCATTGAATATAAAATTGTTTCCCCTTTAATAGATGCATTATTCTCTTTTTAAAATTTGGTCTCAATCATCACTTGTGCTTATAATGTGTTAATATTACTGTTTTTACTTTTATCCTATCTCAGTTCACAATTGTCTCAAATGTATGTTAGTTCAGCGGACAAGGCCTGAGATGCTCTGATACCAAGTTGTCACACCCCAATTCCGCACTGTTCAGAATGGTGTGATGAACCGTTAGCAAACCAACGGTTCAACCAGGATCTCGAGTAGGCTATATCTGTGTTATCTAAACTCCCATACATCCATAATCATAATCAGAGTAAATACACAATAGCGGAAGTTTTATAATAAAATGAACTGAGAATCTACTGTGATATTAATATTTAAATAGCAAATTATTCTGTATCAACTGAGACATAAATAAATATCAAATACATGTCTTTATTAAATCCAAATAAAGAAAACTAAGAAAATATCTAATCAAATACACATGAGTTACACTTGCAAGAGGAGTCATGTGTATCTATTTCAGCTTCAGCTTCCATCGCCGCTACATTCCCGTATGCTGGAGCATTCATATAGTCGTCAACGGTATAACCTGCATCATCAACTAAAATATTCGACGTCGAGGGGGTGAGCACACATCATGGCCCAGTCAGTAAACAAAACAATGCAACATTACATATGCATGCAATCAATTCATATCTTTGGTCTGGTTTAAAGTTTGCAATATGCAATAGAAAGGTTTAGGTAGTCAAAGGTCGCGTTTATTGACCCCGCCTCTAAACACAAGTGTGTAATGCCGCCCAAAGGTAACGTTTATCGTCGACTCACAAGCACCCAATCATGAACATTATATAACAAAGGTTAACGTTTATTGCTATATAGTGCCATACCAACACGTAAGCCCCTGTTGGCGAGGGCTGCAAACTGGGCTCGCAACTAACCAATCCTAATGCCAAACAGTATATCCAAGGCCTCACCCCAGCATCCCTCAGAATGTCCATAGAGATAGAGCTAAAGCCCCCCGGTAGATTCAGAGACTACAAGGACCGAGACCACCTCCCCTGATACTCTACGACATAATAGTTCTGCTAAAGTAATGGCGATACGACGATGCTAATGCACAAGACTTGAGTTAGAGATAGAGCTAAAGTGCTGAGACCCGCCAAAGGTTAACGTTTATTGACGTTCTCATCACACCTCCCCTGATACTCGCTCGCATCAAGTACACCAACCACACACATACAATCACATGCCTATTCCTATCATCATCATCATCATCATGTTATAAACAATAAAGTAAATATGCACTGCTGAGGTGCCAAAGATGGAAGATTTAGATGTGGTGTGAGAGTTTCCAGATGTATTTCCAGAAGATCTCCCAGGTCTACTGTAAGACCCGTATCAAACTAACACGGTCTTACCACCTTGAACCAGGTTTACCCATCATGGTTGAGCAAAATGGACCAAGGGCGTGAAGGAGATCGTGATCCTAGGTATTAAATCGACCCAAAAATACTTAAATTAAGGGGAGGGTCGCATACCCAGCAATAGAGTGTCGGACCCCCCAAGACAGAAAGTCAGACCCCCTGTTTACAGAGGGGGTCGGATACTTTAGGAGTTAGGGGTCGACGGGATCATCGACCCCCAGTTGCCGCCAGAAACAGAAATTAGGAATGTTTCCTAATTTCGGTTGGACTCTTTCCTAAAATCAATGGGACTTATTTTGGGAGGTTTTACTTTACAAATAGGACGTCCCTAAGCCCCTATCACTCCTTTTACAACCCTAATTGGATTGAGAGAAAGAGAAGAGAAGGAAGAGAAGAAGAAGAGAAACAAGGAAGAGAAGAAAGCAAAAATGAGAAGAGTTGTAGAGAAGGAGTATTCTTCTCAGGTATGGATACTAATTCCATGAGTCTCTACAGACCTTAGGATAGGTAATGAAGAGAGTATGATCTCGGAGAGTCCCAAACCATCAACCCATGGTTAGGTTTTCATGGAAAACCATGGGGGAATTCACGAAAGCTATATAGGTGAATGATTCATGGTTTTAGACCATTGAATGTGTGTAGAATGGACTTTAGGAACAAGCCATAGGACCCCAAACACGAAGAGTGGATTGAAAGGAAGAAAATTGACCAAAACCCACAGGGGGGTCGATGGCCAATCGACCCTAACAGACCCTACCTCCGACCCCCAGTTAAAAACATGGTTTTTAAATTCAGAATTAATTCTAATTAAATTCTATCGACTTTGTTAGGCCTTCTAGCAATATATTAACATTATAAAAGTGATTCTAAAGCTTGGAAGAGGATCTATTAACAAGCTAAGGTGAGGGAACAAGACCTAAACTAACTGGTTAATAATAAGCTGTTTTATTTCTTGAGTCCAATGCCATATTGATTCTATGGGTGTATGCTTGTATGTGCATTCAACATGTCATCCAATATTTCTATTATTTGTTCATACATATTTACTTTATTGTTATAACATGATGATGATGATGATGATAGGAATAAGCATGTGAATGTATGTGTTTAGCCAGTGTATATGGTGCGGGTAGGGATGGTATCAACCGGTACAGCCATGACCGTTCTTCATGGGGTGTATATTGTGCCATGGTCTACTCAAGTCATGTCCACTGACGTCGTCGTATCGCCATTACCTTAGCAGAACTATTATGTCGTAGAGTATCAGGGGAGGTGGTCTCGGTCCTTGTAGTCTCTGACTCTACCGGGGGGCCTTAGCTCTATCTCTAAGGATGTTCTGAGGGATGTTGGGGTGAGGCCTTGGATACACTGTTTGGCATTAGGATTGGTTAGTTGCGAGCCCAGTTTGCAACCCTAGCCAGCAGGGGTTTATTTATTGGTATGGTATCAATCGGTACAGCCATGACCGTTCTTCATGGGGTGTATATTGTGCCATTCTGGGTGTTTGTGGGGCGACGGTGCCATTTTCATTGGGCATTTCCACACATTCGTGCATAGAGGTGCGGCGGCCACCTATCCTTTCTATAGCACAGTGCAAACTTTAAACCGGATCAAAGATATGATTTGACTGCATGCATTTGTATTGTTGCATTGTTTTGTTTGCTCACTGAGCCGTGATGTGTGCTCACCCTTTCGACGTCGAATATTTTTAGTTGATGATGCAGGTACGACTCTTGAAGATTATGTAAGTGCTCCAGTGTACGAGAACGTGGCGGCGATGGAAGTGGAGGAAGTGGATACACATGACTCCTCTTGCGAGTGCAACTCATGTGTATTCGATTAGTTATTTTTCTAGTTTTCTTTATTTGGATTTATTAAGGACATGTATTTGATATTTATTTATGTCTCAGTTGATACAGAATAATTTTCTATTTAGATATTAATATCACAGTAGATTCTCAGTTCATTTTATTATAAGACTTCTGCTATTATGTATTTACTCTGATGGTGAATATGGTTGTATGGGGTTTAGAAAAAACGGATATAACCTACTCGAGATCCTGGTTGAACAGTTGGTTTGTTAGCGGTTCATCACACCATTCTGAATAGTACGAAATTGGGGTGTGACATCTATCTCCAGACAGGGCTACAGAGTTCGTGATAGACCTGATGCCAGGATCGGCGCTAGTGTCTAAAGCACCGAACAGGATGGCCCCTACAGAATTAAAGGAGTTGAAGACCCAACTACAAGAACTACTAGATAAGGGTTTTATACGACCAAGTATATCGCCATGGGGAGCACCTGTATTGTTCGTAAAGAAGAAGGACGGTAGTGTACGGCTATGTATCGACTACCGAGAGCTGAACAAGTTAACCATCAAGAATCGGTATCCTTTGCCTAGGATCGATGATCTGTTCGATCAGTTACAGGGTGCAAAGGTTTTCTCAAAGATTGATCTCAGATCAGGGTATCACCAACTGAAGATCAAGGCCGGAGATATTCCAAAGACTGCTTTCAGGACAAGGTATGGGCATTATGAGTTTCTAGTTATGTCTTTCGGGTTGACTAATGCTCCAGCATCATCATGGAACTGATGAACCGAGTGTTTCATGACATGTAGGACACTTCGGTCATCGTATTCATCGATGACATATTGGTCTACTCAAAGGAACACATTTGAGAGTAGCCCTACAACGGCTGAGAAGGGAGAAGCTTTATGCCAAGTTCAAGAAGTGTAAATTTTGGCTGAAGGAGGTGGCTTTCTTGGGCCACGTAGTATCTGAAGAATGTATCAAGGTAGATCCAAGTAAGATAGCTGCTATATTAGGATGGAAAGCACCAAAATCAGTTGCGGAGATTCATAGTTTCCTTGGATTGGCTGGTTACTATAGAAGATTCGTGGAAGACTACTCAAGGATTACCATTCCACTTACCAGACTAACCAAGAAGGGAGAGAAATTTATATGGTCAGATGAGTGCGAGAAATGCTTTCAAACTTTGAAGTCAAGACTAGTCTCTGCACCTATCTTGACCATCCTAGCACCAAGCTTACCGTTTACCTTATATACGGACGCTTCAGGGTTGGGTCTTGGATGTGTATTGATGCAAGGAGAATAGGTGATTGCCTACGCATCAAGACAGTTAAAAGAACATGAGAATAATTATCCTATACATGACTTGGAGTTAGCAACGGTAATACATGCAATCAAGACTTGGAGACACTCTTTATGGTGAAAAGTTTCAGATTAAGTCAGATCACAAGAGTTTAACCTATCTTTTCACTCAGAAGGACCTGAATATGAGACAGAGGAGATGGCTGGAGTTATTAAAAGATTTATGATTGTGACATCCAGTACCATCCGGGTAAGGCAAATGTTGTGACTGACGCCTTAAGCAGAAAGTGGGCATTGAAACCGGAGGTAGGACCAAGTACGAATGCTGCATTATGTGCTGTAGCCTCGAGCTCAACAAAGAATGATGAAGAGTATATAATAGAGACTGCAAGAGATCCAGTGGAATAGGGCTTAATTCATAAGTTCACATTGATGTTTGCAGCCTTGAAGATCTCATTGGATCTCATAGATGAGGTCAAAGTAGCAATCCTATAGGATCCATATCTCAAGACGGTACAAGAAGACCTAGAGAAAGGTAACAGCAATCCTGACTTTACCTTGGATTCAGACAAGGTACTCAGGTATCGTGGGCGATTATGTATACCTGAGAGTGAGAACTTAAATATCAGAGATCGAGTTATGACAGAAGCTCATTACACTCCATACTCGGTACATCCAAGAAGCACCAAAATGTACCATGATTTAAGAAGATTATATTGGTGGAGGGGTATGAAAGCAGATATAGCTTGTTTCGTATTCCAATGTCTGAATTGCCAGCAAGTTAAAGTGGAAAGGCAGAGACCCACAGGTTTACTACAGCCATTACCGGAACATGCATGGAACTGGGATTGTATCACAATGGATTTCATCACTGGCCTACCCTTGACACCAAGGTCGGTGGATGCGGTTTGGGTTATAGTCGATCGACTTACCAAGACAGCTCGATTCATTGCGGTCAGACCTCAGTACACCATGGAGAAGCTGGCCAAGCTATATGTAGATAATATAGTCAGACTTCATGGCGTCCCAGAGAGTATAGTATCTAACAGAGATCCCCGTTTTACATCAAAGTTCTGGGAAGGATTACAGAAAGCTATGGGAACAAAGTTGAAGTTCAGTACAGCTTTTCACCCTCAGATGGATGGGCAGTCAGAATGAACTATTCAAATTTTAGAAGATATGCTCCGAGCTTGTGCCTTAGATTTCAAGGGAGCTTGGGACGAGAAGCTATCGCTTATCGAGTTTGCTTATAACAACAGCTACCAGGCTACAATCCAGATGGCTCCATATGAGGCACTCTATGGGAAGAAGTGTCGTACACCTCTGTTATGGAATGAGGTGGGAGAAAGAAGAATTGTAGGACCGGAGTTCGTCGAAGAAACTTGTCGAGTGATTGATCAGATCAAGGAAAGAGTGAAAACAGCTCAAGTTCGACAGAAGCACTATGCGGATAACTGACGTTGAGATCTGGAGTTTGCAGTGGGTGACAAGGTATTCCTGAAGATATCACCGGTGCGAGGTCTGAAAAGGTTTGGTAAGAAGGGGAAGCTATGCCCCAGGTATGTGGGACCATACGAGATATTGACCAGACGTGGTAATGTGGCATATCAATTGGCCCTACCACCATCTATGTCAAGTGTCCATGATGTGTTCCATGTATCATTATTGAAGAAATATGTCAGGGAACCATCACACATCTTGACAACAGACCCCCTAGACTTGACAGAGGACTTAACATTTGAAGTAGTACATGTGATGCTCTCAAGCCGAAAGGTACAACAACTTCGAAGCAAGGATATCCATTATGTGAAGGTGCATTGGAAAAGCCAAGATGTCGAAGAAATTACTTGGGAGGAGGAGAGCGCGATGAGAAAGGAGTACCCTAACCTTTTCAACGATCAAGGTACGTTCAAATTTCGGGACCGAAATTTCTTTTAAGGGTGGGGGAGTTGTAAGACCCGCACTCCGTGAACCCGATCTAAACCTTGATTTCATGTCGTAACAGGTCTTCCGATCATCACCGGGCCAGACGGGACGAGCGGATGACAATTAGGTACGAAATCGGACCAAACAGCCAAATAAGTATGATTTTACTCATACCAGTCGATGGTACCGGTCTTGGTACAGGTCGACTGGTATGGTCTGCGCAGCAGACTAACAAGATCCTGGATTGGATCTCTACGGGTCCCACTTTCCCAATTCTAAATCCTAGGACTTTCCTAATCCTAAGAGGCTTCCTAAACCTAATTCCTAGCCTATTTAAACCCCTTTAAGCCTCCTTGGATCCTTTCCATTGATCCTCACAAACCCTAGAGAGGAGAAGGAGATTGGAGAAAGAGAAGGAGCTAGGAAGAAGAAGGAAATGCCGCCATTGCCGTTCGATGACGCTCACCTTACGCCAGTCGACGGTAAGTGTTTTGAATCATTCCTCTCACATTATGACTCTAGGATGGTTGGGTTGTTGGGATCAATACCATGCAAAGCAGGTATTGACCTAAACCTTACTTTACCGTCAAACCCTAATTTAGTCGATAAACCCTAGATTCGAGTTCTAGGATGAATACCATCAAAACTAGACTTGAATGGAGTTGGAAACAACTCTAACTCAAAGCTCAGACTTAGAATGTGTAGGAGGAACCCTGGAATCAATAGAGAGTGATCGACGAAAGTCGAAGATCGGGCGTATAGTCTTCCAGAGACATACCGGTCAACTATACCGGTTGCACCCTGTGCGACCGGTACGTTGCGACCGGTACCTTCCAGGGACTGGTCTGTGGGGACCGGCTGACCATACCGGTCACAAGTCTCCCCACAGTGCTACGACCGGTACTGTGACCCGTCAGCTCTGTGAGTGTATTTGGTAACCTCGTTGGTTTTTCGACCAACGTAAACCTATTCTAATTAAACCCTGATATTGTATAGGACTTTGTGATAGCATGTTTGGATCTTGCGACGTGGAGCAAGCTATCAAACGAGCGTCAGGTTAAGGGAATCTGACCTAAACCCTAATAAATAAAGGATAGTAAAATGTTGTTAATAATAACCCTGAATATATGATGTGATGGTTGTGCATATTCACATGTCATCTTTTATTTCCAGTTATTATTATTGTTTATGCATGGAATAGAATGTGATTGTTAAGCATGTGATTGTTTTCATTGGTGTGTGGAATGGGAAGGGCCTGGGGCCTGGGATCATTCCTCACACTGGCACCTTTTTGTAGTATTCTATCTTAGCATGCTTGGTGCGGGTAGGGCATCAGGGGAAGGTCGTGGTACTGTGGTCTCTGGCATGTGATCGCTGGCCTGGCCACGATGTTGTGGCACTGTGGTCTCTGACATGTGGTCTCTGGCCTAGCCACGATGCTTTAGCTCTATCTCTATGCCGAAGGGAGTTATGTTGGGATAGGGTCTACTTGCGTATTGATAAATTAAATAAGTATCCAATTATTCAAGCCCAAACATAAATAAATATCTTTTACATCTCTTTAATATCAAACGAAAATAACTGAAACGAATAAATAAAATCCGATCACAAGTACACGCAGAAAGGGCACTCGCATGAAGCGTCATGCTCGTCCTCTCCTGCCTGTACGTCCAGAGCAGCTACACCACCACACGCCGGAGCGTTCATATAGTCGTCCACTGTGTAACCTGCATCAACATCTAAAAACAATGTATATACAAAGGTTGAGCTCACAACATAGCTCAGTAAGACAATCAGACAGTTTCACAATATTATGCATGAATAACAATCAATTTTATGCGGTGGTCTAGTTTTAAGTTTGCAATGTGCAATAGAAAGGTTTGGTGGCCCCCGCACCTTTATACACGAGTGTGTGGCACCTCATGGATCACACCCCCATTGGCCCACATGCACCCATCATGGAATAGAGATAGAGCTAAGATACCCCCATACCTCCCTTGATGCTCTACCCATACCAGTACCTAAGCCCCTACTGGTCAGGGCTCGCAAACTGGGCTCGCAACTAACCAATCCTATATGTCATCAATGTATGCTCTATCCCAGCACAGCCGCTTACGGCATAGAGATAAAGCTAAGGCATTCCCACACCTCCCCTGATGCCCTATCCGCAACTAACCCACTAGGATAGAAACATAACGCAGGTAGACCCTATCCCAACATAACTCCCTACGGCATAGAGATAGAGCTAAAGCATCGTGGACAAGCCAGCGTCGACTCGGAGACCACAGTGCCACATAACCATGGCCAGGCCAACATCAATATCGGAGACCACCGTACCACGACCTTCCCCTGATGCCCCACCCGAACCAAGCATGTTAAGACAGAATACTACAAAAAGGTGCTAGTGTGAGGAGCGATCCCAGGCCCATGCCCCACTCTATACACTAACGAAAACAATCACATGCTTAACAATCACATCCTATCAATGCATGAACAATAATAATAACTGAAAGTGGGCCCCTCAGAAGTCAATTTCTAGATTTCCACATTCAGCTGCGCAGAACTGACCGGTCGACCGGTACCAAGACCGGTACCATCGACCGTTCAACATAAAATGATGACTAATTGACCGTCTTTGATCCGATTTCATACCTGTTTGTCATCCGCTCGTCCCTTCTGGCCCGGTGATGATCGGAAGACCTGCTACGACACAAAACCAAGGTTTAGACTGGATTTACGGAGTGCGGGTCTTACAACTCCCCCACCCTTAAAAGAAATTTCGTCCCAAAATTTGCATGTAGGTTTCACAGTATATGTGGTCGATCTTACCAAAGAAGCACCACAAATGGAGGATATTAATGTCGTGCGTGACTATCCAGATGTATTTCCTGAAGAACTACCAGGATTACCACCCGACCGAGCTACAAAGTTTGTTATAGATCTAATACTTGGAGCCGCACCAATATCTAAAGCACCTTATCGAATGGCTCCTACTGAATTGAAGGAATTAAAAGTACAACTACAAGAACTGTTGGACAAGGGCTACATTCGACCTAGTATATCACCATGGGGAGCGCCAGTATTATTCGTGAAGAAGAAGGACGGTAGCGTTCGATTGTGTATAGACTATCGAGAACTGAATAAACTGACAGGAATCGGTATCCATTGCCTCAGATCGATGACTTGTTCGATCAGTTGCAAGGTGCCAAAGTGTTCTCCAAGATCGATCTTCGGTCAGGCTACCATCAGTTGAAGATTAAGGATGGTGATATCCCCAAGACAGCGTTCAGGACCAGATATGGACAATATGAATTTTTGTTCATGTCTTTCGGATTGACAAACGCACCAGCAACCTTTATGGAACTTATGAATCGGGTATTCCATGATAAGTTGGATACGTCGATTATTGTATTCATCGATGATATATTGGTCTACTCCAAAGATGAGGAAACTCATATAAAGAATCTAAACGCCGCTCTGTAGTGATTACGGAAGGAGAAGCTCTACGCCAAATTTACAAAGTGCGAGTTTTGGCTAAAGAAAGTCGCTTTTCTAGGCCATGTTGTATCCGCTGAAGGAATTAAAGTGGACCCTAGCAAGATCGAAGCTATTGTAAGGTGGGAAGCACCGAAGAGCGTTGTAAAAATTAGAAGTTTCTTAGGTCTAGCTGGGTATTATCGACGATTTGTGGAAGAATATTCTCGAATTGCCATACCTCTTACCAGTTTGACTAAGAAGGGCAAAAAGTTTGTGTGGACTGATAAATGCGAAAAGAGTTTCCAAACATTGAAGGCTAGATTGATATCAGCCCCAATCTTGACCATTCCAATTCCAAGACAGCCGTTTATTTTGTACACTGATGCGTCAGGACTGGGATTAGGATGTGTACTTATGCAAGGTGAAAAAGTAAATGCTTATGCCTTAAGACAATTGAAGACACATGAGAAGAACTATCCCACTCATGATTTGGAATTAGCGGCAGTAGTACATGTTGTCAAAATATGGAGACATTACTTGTACGGAGAGAAATTTCAGATTAAATCAGATCATAAGAGTCTTACTTATCTCTTTAATCAGAAGGAGTTGAATATGAGACAAAGAAGATGGCTGGAACTATTGAAAGACTATGATTGTGATATCTAGTATCATCCGAGAAAGGCTAATGTGGTTGCGGATGCACTGAGTAGAAAGGCAATGATGAAATCTCAAGAAGAGGTTAGCACCACTGCTGCACTGTGTACTACCGAAAAAGTATTCAGTTATAGTAATGAACAGTTTGTGATAGATGCACCGGGTGAATCAACCGACCAAGGGTTTATCCCTCGGTTTGCAAATATATTCGCCACATTAAAGATTGTACCCGATATACTTGATGAAGTGAAAGCAGCGATTAAATCAAACATTGATCTAAGAACGGTACAAGAAGACATCATAAAAGGTAGGACTACTCCTGAGTTCTCCTTAGATGACGAAAGGGTACTGAAGTACAAAAGAAGAATATGTGTACTGGAGACAGAAAGTTTGGACATTAGACACCGACTAATGAAGGAAGTCCATACCACCGCCTATTCGATACACCCTGGAAGTACAAAAATGTATCATGACCTAAAGAAATTATATTGGTGGAGAGGAATGAAAGCAGATATAGCCAAGTCCGTGTCTCAATGCCTAAATTGTCAGAAGGTGAAAGCCGAACGACAAAGACCAGCAGGACTGTTGCAGTCGTTACCAGAACCAGCGTGGAATGGGACTGCATCACTATGGACTTCATCACAGGGTTACCATTGACTCCCCGAGTAGTTGACGCAGCTTGGATGATTGTAGACAGACTGACTAAAATGGCTCGATTTATAGCTATATGACCTCAGAATACACTGGAGAGGTTAGCTAAATTGTATGTGGACAACATTGTCAGATTACACGGTGTACCTGAAAGCATTGTGTCTGACAGAGATCCATATTTTACTTCAAAGTTTTGGGAAGGATTACAGAAGGCTATGGGTACAACATTGAAGTTTAGTACTGCATTCCATCCTCAGACAGATCGACAGTCGGAGCGCACCATTCAGATCCTAGAAGACATGCTCCGAGCTTGTGTAATTGATTTTAAAAGATCATGGGATGAAAAGTTACCACTGATTGAGTTCTCTTACAACAATAGCTATCAGGATACTATACAGATGTCACCCTATGAAGCACTGTATGGCAGGAAGTGTCGAACTCCTTTGTTTTGGAATGAAGTTGGAGAATGTAGTATTGTTGTAACGGAATTTGTTGAAGAGACATGTCGAGTAGTCGACATTATCAAGGAAAGATTAAGAACGGCTCAGAATCGTCAGAAGCAATATGCGGATACTAGACGCCGAGACCTTGAATTTGCTGTAGGTGATAAGGTATTCCTCAAAGTGTCACCTATGCGAGGTTTGAAACGGTTCAGACAGAAAGGGAAATTAAGTCCGAGATATGTCGACCATATGAGATTCTAGCTAAATGGGGAAAAGTGGCTTACCAGTTAGCACTACCACCATCTATGTCAAGTGTGCATGATGTATTTCATATATCCTTATTGAAGAAGTATGTCAGAGATCCAATGCACGTTTTGATAGTAGATCTACCTGATTTCACTGAGGATTTAACGTTTGAAGTAGCACCAACTGAAATCACCAGTCAAAAGGTGCAACGACTACGCAACCGTGACATTTATTATGTTAAGGTCACTAGGAGAAGTAGAGATATAGAAGAAATCACATGGGAAGAAGAGAATGCTATGCGAAAGCAATACCCTCATCTATTCGACTCGGAAGGTATGATCAATTTCGAGGATGAAATTTTTATAAGTAGGGGGGAGTTGTAAGACCCGTATCAAACTAACCGGTCTTACCACCTTGTACTAGGTCTACCTATCATGGTCGAGCCAAATGGACCAAGTGCGTAAAGGAAATAGCGAAACCACGTACTAAACTGACCCAAAAATAGTAAATTTTATTGGAGGGTAGGGTCGCATATCTAGATAGGCAGGGTCGAACCCCCACACTAAGAAGTCAGACCCCTGATATTTTAACTGGGGGTCAGACAACTTAGAACTGAGGGTCGACAGGATCTCCGACCCCCTCATCGACCCCCTGTTTTCCGACATAAACCACAAATAGGAAACTTTCCAAATTTTAATGGGATTCCTTCCTAATCTCAATGGGACTTATTTTGGGAGATTCTACTCTATAAATAGGACGTCCCTAAGCCTCTTTCTCTCCTTTTGAAACCCTAATTGAAAGTGAGAGAAAGAGAAGAGAAGAAGAAGATAAGGAAAGTTGGAGAAGAAGACCTAAGTGAAGAATTTAGTGAAATCTCTGAATCTCAGGAAACCTAAGGTATGGGCATGTTTCCATTGATGATCTAAGACCTTAGAATAGTTCATGAAGAGGGTATGGTCTAGGAGAAACCCAAATTATACATCCATGGGAGGATTTCAATGAAAATCATGGAGAAATCATGGTAGGCAAAGTAAGGAAGAAACCTAGAGTTCTAAGCCATAGAACAAGCCTAGAATGGATTGTGGAAGTAAGTCATAGGACCCAAACATGAAAGAATAGACTGTAGAATGATATTCTCGACCCAACCCATGGGGAGTCGCACGTGGGGTCGATTGGGAATCTACCCTACCAGACCACAGGATCGACCCCCAGTATTCGAGATGTAAGACCCGTGTCAATCTAACCCGGTCTTACCACCTTGAATCAGGTTTACCCATCATGGTCGAGTCAAGTGGACCAAGGGCGTGATGGAGATCGAGATCCCAGGTATAGAATCGACCCAAAAATACTTAATTTTAGGGGAGGGTCGCATACCCAGCCAAGTAGGGTCGGACCTCCCAAAACAGAATGTCAGACCCTCAGATTTGAAGGGAAGGTCGGACAGCTTAAGACCCTAGGGTCGACGGGATCATCGACCCTCCCATCGACCCTCGGTTTCTGCCGAATATAGAAATTTAGAAATTTCCTAATTTTCGATTGGGATTCTTTCCAAATCTCAATGGGATTATTATAGGACATTCCTACTCTATTTAAAGGACGTCCCTAAGCCATTTCACTCCTTTCACAACCCTAATTGAATTGAGAGAAAGAGAGAAGAAGGAAAAGAGGAAGAAAGGAGACAAGGAGGAAGACTTAGCAAAAAGGAGAAAAAATTCCAGAGAAAAGTAATCTTCTCAGGTATGGATACTAATTCCATGAGTTTCTATAGACCTTAGGTTAGATATGGTTGAGTGTAGGATTTTGGAGAAACCCAAACCATCCATCCATGGTTAGGTTTTCATGGAAAACCATAGGAGGATGCATGAAAACTATTTAGATGGATTATACATGGTTCTAGACCATGGAATGACTGTTGAATGAATGTAGGAAGCAAGCCATAGGACCCCAAACACGAAGAGTGGATTTAAAAGTGGAAATTGGACCAGAGTGCATTGAGGGTCGCACCGAGGGTCGATAGACCATCCGACCCTAGGTGTTTCTAACCATCGACCCTCAGCATTCGGGAAGTTCAGAATGAGGGGAGGGTCGATAGACCCATCGACCCTCAGTTGACAGAATGGTTTTAAATTTCGAATTAATTCTAATTAAATTCTATCGACTTTGTTAGGTTTGCTAGCAATATAATAACGTTATAACGGTGATTCTAAAGCTTGGAAAAGTATCTTTTAGCAAGCTAAGGTGAGGAACCTTAACTCTAAACTAAATTGGTTAATAATAAACTGTTTTCATTTTCTTGAGTCCTATGCTATGTTTGATTCTATGCGAATATGTTGTAATGTGCATACAGCATGCCATCCAATATTTCTATTACTTGTTCATGCATATTTACTTTATTGTTTATAACATAATGATGATGATGATGATAGGAATAGGCATGTGCTTGTATGTGTGTGGTTGATGTGCTTGATGCGAGCGAGTATCAGGGGAGGTGTGATGAGAACGTCAATAAACGTTAACCTTTGGCGGGTTTCAGCACTTTAGCTCTATCTCTAACTCAAGTCTTGTGCATTGACATCGTCGTATCGCCATTACCTTAGCAGAACTATTATGTCGTAGAGTATCAGGGAGGTGGTCTCGGTCCTTGTAGTCTCTGACTCTACCGGGGGGCCTTAGCTCTATCTCTATGGGCATTCTGAGGGATGCTAGGGTGAGGCCTTGGATACACTGTTTGGCATTAGGATTGGTTAGTAGCGAGCCCAGTTTGCAAGCCCTTACTAACAGGGGCTTACGTGTTAGTATAGCATTATATAGCAATAAACGTTAACCTTTGTTGTATAATGTTATGGTAGGGTGGATGGGGACGACGATAAACGTTAACCTTCGGGCGGGCTTCCACACCCTGTGTATAGAGGCGGTGTCAATAAACGTTAACCTTTGACCACCCAACCTTTCTATTGCGCATTGCAAACTATAAACCAGACCAAAGATATAAATTGACTTTTTGCATGCATATGTATTGTTGCATTGTTTTGGCTACTCACTGAGCCGTGTTGTGTGCTCACCCCTCAACATCGAATATTTTTAGTTGATGATGCAGGTTACACAGTCGAAGATTATATGAACGCGTCTGCGTACGGGAATATAGCAGCAATGGACGCTGGAGCTGAAGATGATACACACGACTCCTCTTGCGAGTGCAACTCGTGTGCATTTGACTAGATATTTTTATAGATTTCTTTATTTGGATTTATTAAAGACTTGTATTGATATTTACTTATGTCTTGGTTGATACAGAATAATTTTTCTATTAAGTTATTAATATCATTTTAGTTCTCAGTTCATTTATTTATAATATTTCTGCTATTGTGTATTTACTCTGATTATGATTATGGATGCGTGTAAGTTTGGATAACGCGGGGATGGCCTATTAGAGATCCTGGTTGAACCGTTGGTTATTTAGCGGTTCATCACACCATTCTGAACAGTGCAGAATTGGGGTGTGACAACTTGGTATCAGAGCGTCTCAGGCCTTGCCCGTCGAACTAACACACATTCAAGACCATTGTGAACTGAGATAGGATAAATTAAAAGCTTTAATACAAACACACTGTAAGCACAAGTAATGATTGAAACCAAATTAAAAAGAGAATAATGCATCTATTAAAGGGAAAACAAGTTACATACAATGAGTAAAAGAAACAAAACGTATATACATCGCTAAAGCAGAGTACAGTCCACAACCCGGACAGTTACTCTGTAGTACAAGAAAAGTAAAGTACAAATCAAGAAGCTGGAGGCGAAGGAGGAGGCGGGGCCTCACGGTCTCTGTCATAGTCCTCGGCATAGACCCTAGTAAACCATGCCACCTGGGTCTGAGTCGCCTGCAGACTAGCTGTGAGATCAGCCACCCTCTGATCAGTCCGGCGCTGGGCGTCTAGGAGCTCCCCTATCCTCATATCCGATGCGCGCTGAGCCTTTCTAATCTCGTGAAACATACTCAGCACGTCATCAGCTGGTGGGCGTGAAGGACCAACCCCATGAGAAGGACTGGTCTCCGGTACCGAAGCCGCCGCAGCAGAAGTACCAGCCCTATCCGCATGTGTGGGTGATGGCGGTGGTATCGCATTGACATCCATATACATGCGATCGTCATCATCGACCGGATCCCCACGAGCCCTAGCATCAGCCATCTCAACCCGAGTGTGAGGGCGCACCATCACGTTCCTCTCCTCATCGCTAACCTCCGCATCTCGCAGCCCCATCTTGCAGATAGCCTCCCAATCTAGAGGCGACGAGAAGGTCTTCTCCTGGATCTTCTCATCTACCAGATCCACCCCTAGACAGGTCAGTAACACTGTAATCATGCGTCCATAGGGTAGATTACCCCTATGACCGGACAATGTGGCACTAATCATCGTCCGCATGATGATGTAAGGAAGGCAGACCGGCTGGCGAGTGCAGATGCAGTAGATCAAGAACTGAGTCAGCTGAGAGACCCTCTCATAATAATAACTAAAAAACCGCTAGGCCATATGTACTCAGGGAAGGACGGCCCTCGGGAGACATGGCCCCACAACGTCTGTGTTAGCCAGAGCACCCTTCGCCCGCCCGCCACCAGTGGAAGCAAGCTACCCCAGCGTAGAAAATCGGATTTTTCTCTTCGAAACCCTTGTGTTGGAAAGTGGAGTGGACGAGGAATCATACATAAATGATCGAACTCTCATATGTCCCGAAAATGCTATTGCTATGGGGTGTTCGGAAATGGTTGAAGTAGTTGAATAGGAGGATCACTATGACTATAGCCCTTGGTAGATTTACCAAAGACGAAAAAGATTTATTTTATATTATGGATGACTGGTTACGGAGGGACCGTTTTGTTTTTGTAGGTTGGTCCGGTCTATTGCTCTCTGCGGGATCAGATTATGCTGGATAATCTTGTAGAAGACCCGTGGAGCTGGACGCAAGTAGCAAGCTCTCATCTGCCATCTATCGGGACGGAGCAACTGGTTGTCGATCTCTGCCCTCATCTCCATCTCAACAAACTGTGGCTCTCCCGACGCACAGTACACCATAGGGCCATCATAGGTAATGCCCAATAGATCGGCCAGCTGCCGATAATCAAAGGAGATGTGCACCCCCTTGACGTAGCTGGTGATGCGCTACTCCTGGCCGTGCTCAACGTCATTGTAATTCCCCACCACCTGGAGATTACAATAGAACTGGCGTACCAAGTCGGGACATGTGCACGCATCGTATGTGATGACAGGGAGCCACCCCATATCACCAAATGCTCTCTCTACATTGAACAAGGCTAGCTCAGCCAAGTTCACCATGCGACCCCCTTCCACCTTCTTACGGGCATAGTCAGCATACTGTGCCTCGGTTTCATTCTAACGGAAGCGAAGTGGATCACGCAATCTTGGCACTTTGGTACGGGCCATAGTATCTGCAAAAATAAGGAGAAAAGAAACAAAAAGTTAATAGGATAAAAATCCAAAAAAAATTAAAATAGAGCCCCATTTCTCACCATATAAGTGGGCATGAAAACTTACGTAGGTTAAAACATATCCTACAACCCACATGCAGTAGGAAATTTTAACTGACGATGTCCAATTTGAAGAAATTCAAGAAAAATCGAAAATGTCGACAAATTAGGGAAAAAGAGAAAATTTTAAGTTTCTCGATAACCAACCGATGGAACTCAAAATTTTTTGAGGGCTTTCATTCCTCAAGACCCCAATAACAAAAGCCCCCAATAAAATTCGAATTTTGACGGTTGGAAAAAGCTTAATTTGGAAAATAAGAGCTAAATGGGCAAAAACCTAGAAAAGAAAACCTAAAAACAAGTAAAGGTGAGAGGATATACCTGTAGGGATGACGTGGGCGTCGAAACCCGGAGTTAAACCGACCAAGAACAGTGGAGTAGCACTGTAGCAACTCAAAGAGTGGAGGCAAGTCGAAATGGAGGAGGAATAGTGGGAAATGACCCAAAATTGGATCTTAAAAATCTGATTTTTGGTCCGAGGGTCGGACAATTCGACTGACACCATCGACCCTCGGATCGACCCTCCCATCAACCCTCGGCTCTCGGGAATCTGATAGAAAATCGAGGGTTAGACTGAGGGTCGGACACCCATCGACCCTCGCATCGACCCTCAGCTCTCGGGAAGAACAGGTCATCCCCAGGGTCGAATACCCAGGGTCGGACCTACCAGCGACCCTCACCATCGACCCTGCATAGAAAAGACAGTATTTTTTTTTATAAAATGAGTTAGAAATTGAAATTTCTTATCGGTTAGTGTGCCTACATGAGATATAAATGAATTCTAACCTACCTTGATGAAATTTCAGGCACCGACAATCACCGAAAGGAATTATGTCTGGCCGTAGAGTTACCCGACAGACCCGAAATACAGTCCCACCACCACCACCAGTGGAGGAGACTAGTCAAGAGAATAACCATGCACAGGGTAATCCAGAACCAGCAGGCCCTACAAATTTGCCACCTCCACCACCGGAGCTAGTAACTGTGGTTATGAATCTGGCACAACAGCTACAACAAATGCAACACGCACAAGCTCAAATACAGGTTGCAATGGGAGTTATGTTCCAAGCCACTCAGGCTGCAACCATGCACACTGGGCAAGCTAGTGCAGCCCCAGTGGGTAATCACCCAGCTCAACAGACACCTCAACAACCGGCTGCACCAATTCCAATGCAAGTCCCAGAAGCAGCCCAAGGGAACTATTAGTATCCACCCCCTATGTTTGGGGCATACCAAAATCAACTGGATCACTCCCGATTAGTGGAGAGATTTTTGAAGATGAAACCTAAGGAATTCAATGGCAAGCTGTCTGATCCACTGTGGCCAGCACACTGGATAGACGAAATGGAAAGGAACTTCCTTATGATGACTATTACCGAGGAAGAGAAAGTACTATGCGCCACCTTCATGCTCAAAGGCGACGCACACCATTGGTGGAAATCTACAAAGACGTATTTATTGACCAAGCACGCCCTACTGACATGGGTTATATATAAAGAAGCATTCTTCGAGAAGTATTTCCCATGAAGCTTCAGAGATTCAATGGAGAAGGAATTTCTGAGTCCGTACCGAGGGCGGATGTCCGTAGACTCGTATCAACAGCGCTATGAGGAGCTGTTTTTCTTTGCACCTGCTAGCATGCAAGAAGAAGATACAAAAACCCGTAGGTTCGTCGCGGGACTAAGAGGAAGCATAAGAGAAAATGTTCTGGGCTTAGAGAAGAAAATATACAACGAAGCTGTCTAGATTGCTCGAGTGATCGAATCGAGCCAGAAGGAGAGTTATTTCTCCCAGAACAGAGGCATCAAGAGACCAGCCGGAAACTCCTACAACGGAGGCAATAATAGGACGTATAAACATTTTTGTCCTCAGAATTTTGCTACTGCACCAAAGTCTACTTCCGCAGCTCAACCACAGCCAAAGCCAAATTCTGAAGCCCCGAAGTGTTATAACTACAACCAACCAGGGCATATGGCAAGAGAATGTCCAAAACCCAAGAAGTAGTTACATCAAGGACAGGTATATTCTGTTACATCAGAGGATGCATCCGCATCGCCCGATGTGGTCACAGGTATGACCGAAACTTTTAAGATTATAATTTCATTGATTGAGCATGTAGACTAAGTAAAAACGGATCATAGGTATTGTACCTATCAATGGCGTACCAGCCAGAGTACTCTTTGATTCAGGAGCTACGCATTCATTTATATCTGTGTCGTTTGGAAAGAAGACCAATTTACCCATCAAAACATTAGACTACAAGTTACTTGTACGATCACCGATGGGATTAGAAGTGGAATTAGAGAAAGGTTATGGGCCATGTCCAATTCTCATGGGCGAGAAAACTTTGGATGCAACTTTAATACAACTTGAGATGGCAGACTTCGATGTCATTTTGGGAATGGACTGGTTAGCTCGGCATTCTGCAAATTTGTTATGCACCGAGAAGAAGCTAACGTTCAAAGACAAAGAAGGAGCAGAATTCAGTTTCTCGGGAACCAAACTTCCCAGGAGACGCAAGCTCATACTCTCAGCATTAAAGGCTAAGAAGTGCCTTGAAAAAGGAGTCGTCGAATATCTAGTATCAGTGGTCGACCTAACCAAGGACGCACCACGAATTGAAGATATTGACGTCGTGCGGGATTACCCAGATGTATTTCCGGAGGAACTACCCGGATTACCGCCCGACCGTGTCACGGAGTTTGTAATAGACCTGATACCTGGAGCCGCACTGGTATCAAAAGCACCGTATAGAATGGCTCCTACTGAATTGAAGGAAATAAAAGTGCAATTACAAGAACTGCTGGATAAGGGTTATATTAGACCCAGTATATCTCCATGGGGAGCACCGGTGTTGTTCGTAAAGAAGAAGGATGGTAGTGTTCGATTATGTATCGACTATCGAGAGTTGAATAAGCTGACAATCAAGAATCGATATCCACTACCCAGGATCGATGACTTGTTCGATCAGTTACAAGGAGCGAAGGTATTTTCAAAGATCGATCTTCGATCAGGCTATCATCAACTGAAGATTAAAGAAGGTGACATTCCGAAGACAGCTTTCAGGACAAGATACGAACATTATAAGTTCTTAGTGATGTCCTTCGGATTAACTAATGCACCGGCAACATTCATGGAACTTATGAACCGAGTTTTCCATGATATGTTGGATACGTTGGTTATAGTATTTATTGATGACATATTGGTATACTCTAAAGACAAGGAAACCCATGTCAAGAACCTAAACGCAGCCCTACAGCGTTTAAGGAAAGAGAAGTTATACGCCAAATTTTCGAAGTGTGAGTTTTGGCTAAGTGAAGTCGCCTTTCTAGGCCATGTAGTATCCGCAGAAGGAATCAAGGTGGACCCCAGTAAGATCGAGGCTATTGTGAAGTGGGAAGCACCAAAGAGTGTTTCAGAAATTAGAAATTTTCTGGGTCTAGCTGGATATTATCGAAGATTCGTAGAAAACTATTCTCGGATTGCCGTACCTCTCACCAGTCTGACCAAGAAAGGAGAAAAATTTGTATGGACGGATAAGTGTGAAAAGAGTTTTCAAACACTAAAGACCAGATTGATATCCGCCCCAATTTTGACCATTCCCGTTCCAGGACAGACATTTACCTTATACACTGATGCATCGGGAGTGGGACTAGGATGTGTGCTTATGCAAGGAGAGCAAGTAGTTGCGTATGCCTCGAGACAGTTGAAGGTACATGAGAAAAATTATCCCACTCATGATTTGGAGTTAGCGGCTGTAGTACATGCTGTCAAGATATGGAGACACTACCTATACGGAGAGAAATTTCAGTTTAAGTCGGACCATAAAAGTCTCACTTATTTATTTAATCAGAAGGAGTTGAATATGAGACAAAGGAGATGGCTGGAACTATTGAAAGACTATGATTGTTATATCCAGTATCATCCGGGAAAAGCGAACGTGGTAGCGGATGCATTGAGCAGAAAAGCAATGATAAAATCTCAAGGAGAAGTTAGCACGACTGTAGCAATGTATACCAACGGAATGGTGTTTAATCACGACAACGAACAATATGTGATAGATACAACGGATGAATCAGCTAGCCAAGGGTTTATTCATCGATTTTCAAATATGTTCGCGGCATTGAAGATTATACCGGATATAGTGGACGAAGTGAAGACAGCTATCAAAGCAGATCCTTATCTGAGAACAGTACAAGAAGATATTGAGAAAGGTAGGACCAACCCTGAGTTCACCTTAGATAACGAGAAGGTACTGAAATATAAAGGGAGAATATGTGTACCTGAAACAGAAAGTATGGACATTAGACACCGACTGATGAAGGAAGCCCATACCACCATCTACTCAATACATCCTGGAAGCACAAAAATGTATCATGATATGAAGAAATTATATTGGTGGAGGGGAATGAAAGTAGATGTAGCTAAGTTCGTGTCTCAATGCCTAAATTGTCAGAAAGTAAAAACTGAACGACAAAGACCCGCAGGACTGTTACAGCCATTACCAGAACCAGCATGGAAATGGGACTGCATCACTATGGACTTCGTCACAGGACTACCATTGACTCCTCGAGTAGTTGACGCAGTTTGGGTGATTGTGGACCGTCTGACTAAGACAGCTCGTTTCATACCGATACGACCCCAGTATACACTGGAAAGGTTAGCAAAGCTGTATGTGGATAATATTATTCGGTTACACGGTGTACCAGAATTATTGTGCCCGATATAGATCCACGATTTACTTCCAAATTTTGGGAGGGACTGCAAAAGGCTATGGGTACAACATTGAAGTTTAGTACTGCATTCCATCCACAGACAGATGGACAGTCAGAACGTACAATTCAGATTCTAGAAGATATGCTACGAGCATGTGTGATTGATTTCAAAGGATCATGGGACGAAACGTTACCATTGATCGAGTTCGCTTACAATAACAGCTATCAGGCTACTATACAGATGTCACCTTATGAAGCACTGTATGGCAGGAAGTGTCGAACTCCCTTGTTTTGGAATGAAGTTGGAGAACGAAGTATTGTTGGATCAGAATTTGTTGAAGAGACTTGTCGAGTGGTCGAAATCATCAAGGAAAGAGTAAGAACAGCTCAGAACCGTCAGAAGCAATATGCAGATACTCGACGAAGGGATCTAGAGTTCGCCGTAGGTGATAAAGTATTTCTGAAGGTATCGCCTATGCGAGGATTGAAGAGGTTCGGACAGAAAGGAAAACTAAGTCCAAGATATGTCGGACCATATGAAATTCTAGCTAAGCGTGGAAAAGTAGCTTATCAGTTGGCATTACCACCATCTATGTCAAGTGTGCACGACGTATTTCACATTTCTCTATTGAAGAAGTATGTCAAGGATTCGACACACGTGTTGACAGTAGATTTGCCAGAATTGACTGATGATTTGACATTTGAAGTAACACCAACGGAAATCACTAGTCGAAAGGTTCAACGTCTACGCAACAGAGATATCTACTATGTTAAGGTCACATGGAAAAGTAGAGACATGGAAGAGATTACATGGGAAGAAGAGAATGCTATGCGAAAGCAGTACCCACACTTAATTGATTCAAAAGGTACGTACAATTTCGAGGACGAAATTTTTATAAGTTGGGGGGAGTTGTTAGACCCGTGTCAATCTAACCCGGTCTTACGACCTTGAATCAGGTTTACCCATCATGGTCGAGTCAAGTGGACCAAGGGCGTGATGGAGATCGAGATCCCAGGTATAGAATCGACCCAAAGACACTTAATTTTAGGGGAGGGTCGCATACCCAGCCAAGTAGGGTCGGACCTCCCAAAACAGAATGTCAGACCCTCAGATTTGAAGGGAGGGTCAGACAGCTTAAGACCCTAGGGTCGACGGGATCATCGACCCTCCCATCGACCCTCGATTTCTACCGAATATAGAAATTTGGAAATTTCCTAATTTTCGATTGGGATTCTTTCCAAATCTCAATGGGACTATTATAGGACATTCCTACTCTATTTAAAGGACGTCGCTAAGCCAATTTTACTCCTTTCACAACCCTAATTGAATTGAGAGAAAGAGAGAAGAAGGAAAAGAAGAAGAAAGAAGACAAGGAGGAAGACTTAGCAAAAAGGAGAAGAAATTCCAGAGAAAAGTAATCTTCTCAGGTATGGATACTAATTCCATGAGTTTCTACAGACCTTAGGTTAGATATGGTTGAGTGTAGGATTTCGGAGAAACCCAAACCATCCATCCATGGTTAGGTTTTCATGGAAAACCATAGGAGGATGCACGAAAACTATTTAGATGGATTATACATGGTTCTAGACCATGGAATGACTGTTGAATGAATGTAGGAAGCAAGCCATAGGACCCCAAACACGAAGAGTGGATTTAAAAGTGGAAATTGGACCAGAGTGCATCGAGGGTCGCACCGAGGGTCGATAGACCATCCGACCCTAGGTGTTTCTGACCATCGACCCTCAGCATTCGGGAAGTTTAGAATGAGGGGAGGGTCGATAGACCCATCGACCCTAGCATCGAACCTCAGTTGACAGAATGGTTTTAAATTCCGAATTAATTCTAATTAAATTCTATCGACTTTGTTAGGTTTGCTAGCAATATAATAACGTTATAACGGTGATTCTAAAGCTTGGAAAAGTATCTTTTAGCAAGCTAAGGTGAGGAACCTTAACTCCAAACTAAATTGGTTAATAATAAACTGTTTTCATTTTCTTGAGTCCTATGCTATGTTTGATTCTATGCGAATATGTTGTAATGTGCATACAAATGCCATCCAATATTTCTATTACTTGTTCATGCATATTTACTTTATTGTTTATAACATGATGATGATGATGATGATAGGAATAGGCATGTGCTTGTATGTGTGTGGTTGATGTGCTTGATGCGAGCGAGTATCAGGGGAGGTGTGATGAGAACGTCAATAAACGTTAACCTTTGGCGGGTCTCAGCACTTTAGCTCTATCTCTAACTCAAGTCTTGTGCGTTGACATCGTCGTATCGACATTACCTTAGCAGAACTATTATGTCGTAAGTATCAAGGGAGCTGGTCTCGGTCCTTGTAGTCTCTGACTCTACCGGGGGGCCTTAGCTCTATCTCTATGGGCATTCTGAGGGATCTTTGGGGTGAGGCCTTGGATACACCTGTTTGGCATTAGGATTGGTTAGTAGCGAGCCCGGAGGGGCTTACGTGTTAGTATAGCATTATATAGCAATAAACGTTAACCTTTGTTGTATAATGTTATGGTAGGGTGGATGGGGACGACGATAAACGTTAACCTTCGGGCGAGCTTCCACACCCTGTGTATAGAGGCGGTGTCAATAAACGTTAACCTTTGACCACCCAACCTTTCTATTGCGCATTGCAAACTATAAACCAGACCAATGATATAAATTGACTTTTTGCATGCATATGTATTGTTGCATTGTTTTGGCTACTCACTGAGCCGTGTTGTGTGCTCACCCCCCGACGTCGAATATTTTTAGTTGATGATGCAGGTTACACAGTCGAAGATTATATGAACGCGTCTGCGTACGGGAATATAGCAGCAATGGACGCTGGAGCTGAAGATGATACACACGACTCCTCTTGCGAGTGCAACTCGTGTGTATTTGATTAGATATTTTTATAGGTTTCTTTATTTGGATTTATTAAAGACTTGTATTGATATTTAATTATGTCTCGGTTGATACAGAATAATTTTTCTATTAAGTTATTAATATCATTTTAGTTCTCAGTTCATTGATTTATAAGATTTCCGTTATTGTGTATTTACTCTGATTATGATTGTGGATGCGTGTAAGTTTGGATAACGCGGGGATGGCCTATTAGAGATCCTGGTTGAACCGTTGGTTATTTAGCGGTTCATCACACCATTCTGAACAGTGCAGAATTGGGGTGTGACACGAGAAGTCCAGGAAAGGGGTGGTCGCACCCAGGATCGATGGAACCTTCGACCCTGGCATCGACCCTACCCCTGGGAGTCACAGAAAACTGCTACCCTACCTGCGACCTACCTTGCGACCCTCGTTTAACAGTAAGCCCAAAATTATCGAAATGACTTCTAATTAAAATCTATCGACTTGTTAGGTTTTCCTATTGATATAAAAGTGATTCTTAATGCTTGAAAGAGGATCTACACTCAAGCAAAGGTGAGGGAACAAGACCTAAACTAATTGGCTAATAATAAACTGTTTTTATTTTCTTGAGTCCAATGCCATGACTGATTCTATGCATGTATGCTTGTAATGTGCATTCAACATGTCATCCAATATTCCTGCTATTAATGTTCATGCATATTTAATTCTATTTTGTTTATAACATGATGATGATGATGATGATGATGATGCTAGGAATAGACATGTGAATGTATGTGTGTGGTTAGTGTGCTTGATGTGAGTGGAGTATTAGGGGGGGAACGTGACATTGTGGTTCAGCCTAGTCACTAGACTCTAGCTCTATCTCTACTCAAGTCTTGTCCACTGACATCATCGTATCGCCATTACCTTAGCAGAACTATTACGTCGTAGGGTATCAGGGGAGGTGGTCTCTGACCGTGTAATCTTCGACTCTGCTGGGGGGCCTTAACTCTATCTCTATGGACGTATTGAGGGATGCTGGGGTGAGACCTTGGGTACACTGTTTGACATTAGGATTGGTTAGTTGCGAGCCCAGTTTGCAAGCCCTCGCCAGCAGGGGCTTACGTGTTGGTATGGGTAGAGTATCAGGGGAAGTGTGACGTGGTGTGGTCCTAAGCACTTTAGCTCTATCTCTATTCCATAGTGAGTGCATGTGGGATGACAATAAACGTTAACCTTTGGGCGGATTCACACACTCGTGTATAAAGGTGAGGCGGCCACCGAACCTTTCTATAGCACATTGCAAACTTATAAATCAGACTATAGATATGAATTGAATGCATGCATATGTTTGTTGCATTGTTTTGTTTGCTCACTGAGCCGTGATTTGTGCTCACCCTTTCGACATCGAATATTTTTAGTTGATGATGCAGGTACCACTGTGGAAAATTATGTGAATGCTTCTGTGTACGGGCACGTTGTTGCGATGGAGGCTGAAGACTTAGTGGAAACGCATGACTCTTCATGCGAGTGCAATGCAGGCGTTTTTTATTAGATTTTTATTTGAATTATTAAGGAAATATAATTTGATATTTTATTTATTTATGTCTCGGTTGATATAACATAACTTGATATTTTATTATTGATTATCACAGTTAGATTCCTCAGTTCATTTAATATTAAGACTTCCGCTATTGTGTATTTATTCTGATTATGGTTATGGATGTGTATGGTTTAGTTTACATAGACACAACCTATTAGAGATCCTGGTTGAACCATTGGTTTATAGTGGTTCATCACACCATTCTGAATAGTGCAGAATTGGGGTGTGATAGTATCACTCTCAGAGAATTCTGATGCATTCTCAAGAGAAAGAGAGGAAGGAGAACAGGAGGACGAAGCTCTGCAACACTCGTATAAAAGAAACCGCTGACAAAGTGTACTATCAAATTGCAGTAATTAAGCTACTATCGGTAAATCCCTAACTTCTATAAACTTTAATGCAAACCCTAGTGTTCTGTAGAAGGATGTAAGACCCGTGTCAAACTAACCCGGTCTTACCACCTTGAACCAGGTTTACCCATCATGGTCGAGTCAAGTGGACCAAGGGCGTGATGGAGATCGAGATCCCAGGTATAAAATCGACCCAAAAACACTTAATTTTAGGGGAGGGTCGCATACCCAGCCAAGTAGGGTCGGACCTCCCAAAACAGAATGTCAGACCCTCAGATTTGAAGGGAGGGTCGGACAGCTTAAGACCCTAGGGTCGATGGGATCATCGACCCTCCCATCGACCCTCGGTTTCTGACAAATATAGAAATTTCCTATAGAAATTAGGAAATTTCTATATTTTTTTATTGGATTCTTTCCAAATCTCAATGGGACTATTATAGGACATTCATACTCTATTTAAAGGACGTCCTTAAGCCACTTTCACTCCTTTCACAACCCTAATTGAATTGAGAGAAAGAGAGGAGAAGGAAAAGAGGAAGAAGAGAGGCAAGGAAGAGAACCTAGCAAAAAGGAAGAGAATTTCAGAGGAAAAGTAATCTTCTCAGGTATGGATACTAATTCCATGAGTTTCTACAGACCTTAGGTTAGATATGGTTGAGTGTAGGATTTCGGAGAAACCCAAACCATCCTTCCATGGTTAGGCTTTCATGGAAAACCATAGGAGGATGCACGAAAACTATTTAGATGGATTATACATGATTCTAGACCATGGAATGACTGTTGAATGAATGTAGGAAGCAAGCCATAGGACCCCAAACACGAAGAGTGGATTTAAAAGTGGAAATTGGACCAGAGTGCATCGAGGGTCGCACCGAGGGTCGATAGACCATCCGACCCTAGGTGTTTCTGACCATCGACCCTCAGCATTCGGGAAGTTCAGAATGGAGGGAGGGTCGATAGACCCATCGACCCTAGCATCGACCCTAGCATCGACCCTCAGTTGACAGAATGGTTTTTAAATCCGGAATTAATTCTAATTAAATTTTATCGGCTTTGTTAGGTATGCTAGCAATATAATAACGTTATAACGGTGATTCTAAAGCTTGGAAAAATATCTTTTAGCAAGCTAAGGTGAGGAACCTTAACTCCAAACTAAATTGGTTAATAATAAACTGTTTTCTATTTCTTGAGTCCTATGCTATGTTTGATTCTATGTGAATATGTTGTAATGTGCATACAGCATGCCATCCAATATTTCTATTACTTATTCATGCATATTTACTTTATTGTTTATAACATGATGATGATGATGATGATAGGAATAGGCACGTGCTTGTATGTGTGTGGTTCATGTACTTGATGCGAGCGAGTATCAGGGGAGGTGTGATGAGAACGTCAATAAACGTTAACCTTTGGCGGGTCTCAGCACTTTAGCTCTATCTCTAACTCAAGTCTTGTGCATTGACATCGTCGTATCGCCATTACCTTAGCAGAACTATTATGTCGTAAAGTATCAGGGGAGGTGGTCTCGGTCCTTGTTGTCTCTGACTCTACCGGGGGGCCTTAGCTCTATCTCTATGGGCATTCTGAGGGATGCTGGGGTGAGGCTTTGGATACACTGTTTGGCATTAGGATTGGTTAGTAGCGAGCCCAGTTTGCAAGCCCTCGCTAACAGGGGCTTACATGTTGGTTTAGCGTTATATAGCAATAAACGTTAACCTTTGTTGTATAATGTTATGGTAGGGTGGATGGGGACGACGATAAACGTTAACCTTCGGGCGGACTTCCACACCCTGTGTATAGAGGCGGTGTCAATAAACGTTAACCTTTGACCACCCAACCTTTCTATTGCACATTGCAAACTATAAACCAGACCAAAGATATAAATTGACTTTTTTAATGCATATGTATTGTTGCATTGTTTTGGCTACTCACTGAGCCGTGTTGTGTGCTCACCCCTCGACGTCGAATATTTTTAGTTGATGATGCAGGTTACACGGTGGAAGATTATATGAACGCGTCTGCGTACGGGAACGTTGCAGCAATGGACGCTGGAGTTGAAGACGATACACACAACCCCTCTTGCGAGTGCAACTCGTGTGTATTTGATTAGATATTTTTATAGTTTATTTGGATTTATTAAAGACTTGTATTGATGTTTACTTATGTCTCGGTTGATACTGAATAATTTTTTATTAAATTATTAATATCATCTTAGTTCTCAGTTCATTTATTTATAAGATTTCCGTTATTGTGTATTTACTCTGATTATGATTGTGGATGCGTGTAAGTTTGGATAACGCGGGGATAGCCTATTAGAGATCCTGGTTGAACCGTTGGTTTGTTAGCGGTTCATCACACCATTCTGAACAGTACAGAATTGGGGTGTGACAACTTGGTATCAGAGCTTCTCAGGCCTTGCCCGCCGAACTGACACACATTCAAGACCATTGTGAACTGAGATAGGATAAATTAAAAGCTTTAACACAAACACACTGTAAGCACAAGTGATGATTGAAACCAAATTAAAAAGAGAATAATGCATCTATTAAAGGGAAAACAAGTTACATACAATGAGTAAGAGAAACAAAACGTATATACATCGCTAAAGCAGAGTACAGTCCACAACCCGGACAGTTACTCTGTAGTACAAGAAAAGTAAAGTACAATCAAGAAGCTGGAGGCGAAGGAGGAGGCGGTGCCTCACGGTCTCTGTCATAGTCCTCAGCATAGACCCTAGTCAACCAGGCCACTTGGGTCTGGGTCGTTTGGAGACTAGCTGTGAGACCGGCTATCCTCTGATCAGTCGCACGCTGCACCTCTAGGAGCTCTCCCATCCGCACGTCTGATGCGTGCTGAGCAGCCAACAGGTCATCCATCCTCAGATCAGATCTGCACTGAGCATCCTTAATCTCCTGCAGCATCTCCATCATGGCTGAAGGTGGAAGTGAAGGATCAGCCGAGTGAGAAGGACCAGCCTCAGGTGCAGGAGCCGCCGCAGAAGATGTACCAACTCCAGCCGCATGTGTGGGTGATGGCGGTGGTATCGCATCGACATCCATATACATGCGATCGTCATCGTTGACCGGATACCCATGAGCCCTAGCAGCAGCCTCAGCATCAGCCATCTCGACCCGAGTGTGAGGGCGCACCATCGCGTTCCTCTCCTCATCGCTAACCTCTGCATCTCGCAGCCCCATCTTGCAGATAGCCTCCCAATCTAGAGGCGACGAAAAGGTCTTCTCCTGGATCTTCTCATCTACTAGATCCACCCCCAGACGGGTCAGTAGCACTGTAATCATGCGTCCATAGGGTAGATTACCCCTATGACCGGACAATGTGGCACTAATCATCGTCCGCATGATGATGTAAGGAAGGCAAACCGGCTGGCGAGTGCAGATGTAGTAGATCAAGAGCTGGGTCAGCTGAGACACCCTCTCATAATGCCCACTCTGCGGGATCAGATTATGCTAGATAACCTTGCAGAAAACCCGTAGAGCTGGACGCAAGTAGCAAGCCCTCATCTGCCATCTATCGGGACGGAGCAACTGGTTGTCGATCTCTGCTCTCATCTCCATCTCAACAAACTGTGGCTCTCCCGGCGCACAGTACACCATAGGGCCATCATAGGGAATGCCCAACAGATCGGCCAGTTGCCGATAATCAAAGGAGATGTGCACCCCTTTGACGTAACTAGTGATGCGCAACTCCTGACCACGGTCGACTTCATTGTAATTCCCCACCACCTGGAGATTACAATAGAACTGGTGCACCAAGTCTGGACATGTGCTTGCGTCGTATGTGATGACAGGGAGCCACCCCATATCACCGAATGCTCCCTCTACATTGAACAAGGCTAGCTCAGCCAAGTTCACCATGCGACCCCCTTCAACCTTCTTACGGGCATAGGCTGCATACTGTGCCTCGGCTTCATTCGAACGGAAGCGAAGTGGATCGCGCACTATAGGTACTTTGGTACGGGCCATAGTATCTGCAAAATAAGAAAGAGAAAAGAAACAAGGAGTTAATAGGATAAAAATCCAAAAAATTAAAATAGAGCCCCATTTCTCACCATATAAGTGGGCATGAGAACCTACGTAGGTTAAAACATATCCTACAACCCACATGCAGTAGAAAATTTTAACTGACGATGTCCAATTTGAAGAAATTCAAGAAAAATAAAAAATGTCGACAAATTAGGGCAAAAAGAGAAAATTTCAAGTTTCTCGATGACCAACCGATGAAACTCAAAAATTTTGAGGGCTTTCGTTCCTCAAGACACCAATAACAAAAGCCCCCAATAAAAATCAAATTTTTACGGTTGGCAAAAGTTTAATTTGAAGAATACAAGTTAAATGAGCAAAAACCTAGAAATAAAAACCTAAAAACAGGTAAAGTTGGGAAAGTATACCTGTAGAGGTGATGTGGATGTCGAAACTCGGACTAAGAATGATCCAAGAACAGTGGAGTAGCACTGTAGCAACTCAGAGAGTGGAGGCGAGTCGAAACGGAGGAGGAATAGTGAGAAATGAGCCAAAATCGGACCTTAAAAATCTGATTTTTGGTCCGAGGGTCGGACAATTCGACTGACACCATCGACCCTCGGATCGACCCTCCCATCGACCCTCGGCTCTCGGGAATCTGACAGAAAATCGAGGGTCGGACTGAGGGTCGGACACCCATCGACCCTCCCATCGACCCTCAGCTCTCGGGAAGAACAGGTCATTCCCAGGGTCGAATACCCAGGGTCGGACCTACCAGCGACCCTCACAATCGACCCTGCATAGAAAAGACAGTATTTTTTTTATAAAATGAGCTAGAAATTGAAATTTCTTATCGGTTAGTGTGCCTACATGAGATATAAATGAATTCTAACCTACCTTGATGAATTTTCAGGCACCGACAATCACCGAAAGGAATTATGTCTAGCCGTAGAGTTACCCGACAGACTCGAAATACAGTCCCACCACCACCACCAGTGGAGGAGACTAGTCAAGAGAATAACCATGCACAGGATAATCCAGAACCAGCAGGCCCTACAAATTTTCCACCTCCACCATCGGAGCTAGCAACTGTGGTTATGAATCTGGCACAACAGCTACAGCAAATGCAACACGCACAAGCTCAAATGCAGGTTGCAATGGGATTTATGTTTCAAGCCACTCAGGCTGCAACCATGCACACTGGGCAAGCTAGTGCAGCACCAGTGGGTAATCACCCAGCTCAACAGACACCTCAACAACCGGCTGCACCAATTCCACAAGTCCCAGAAGCAGCCCAAGGGAACTATCAGTATCCACCCCCTATGTTTGGGGCATACCAAAATCAACTGGATCACTCCCGATTAGTGGAGAGATTTTTGAAGATGAAACCTAAGGAATTCAACGGCAAGCCGTCTAATCCACTGTGGCCAGCACACTGGATAGACGAAATGGAAAGGAACTTCCTTATGATGACTATTACCAAGGAAGAGAAACTACTATGCGCCACCTTCATGCTCAAAGGTGACGCACACCATTGGTGGAAATCTACAAAGACGTATTTATTGACCAAGCACACCCTACTGACATGGGCTATATATAAAGAAGCATTCTTCGAGAAGTATTTCCCAAGAAGCTTCAGAGATTCAATGGAGAAGGAATTTCTGAGTCTGTACCAGGGGCAGATGTCCGTAGACTCGTATCAACAGCGCTACGAAGAACTGTTTTTCTTCGCACCGGCTAGTATGCAGGAAGAAGATACCAAAACCCGTAGGTTTGTCGCGGGACTAAGAGGAAGCATAAGAGAAAATATTTTGGGCTTAGAGAAGAAAATCTACAACGAAGCTGTCCAGATTGCTCGAGTGATCCAATCGAGCCAGAAGGAGAGTTATTTCTCCCAGAACAGAGGCATCAAGAGACCAGCCGGAAACTCCTACAACGGAGGCAATAATAGGACGTATAAACCTTTTCGTCCTCAGAATTTTGCTACTGCACCAAAGTCTACTTCCGCAGCTCAACCACAGCCAAAGCCAAATTCTGAAGCCCCGAAGTGTTATAACTGCAACCAACCAGGGCATATGGCAAGAGAATGCCCAAAACCCAAGAAGCAGTTACATCAAGGACGGGTATATGATGTTACATCAGAGGATGCTGTCGCATCGCCCGATGTGGTCACAGGTATGACTGAAACTTTTAAGGTTATAATTACATTGATTGAGCATCTAGACTAAGTAAAAACGAATCACAGGTATCGTACCTATAAATGGCGTACCCACCAGAGTACTCTTTGATTCAGGAGCTACTCATTCGTTTATATCTGTGTCGTTTGGAAAGAAGACCAATCTGCCCATCAAAACATTAGACTACAATTTACTTGTACGGTCACTGATGGGATTAGAAGTGGAATTAGAGAAAGGTTATGGGCCATGTCCAGTTCTCATTGGCGAGAAAACCTTGGATGCAACTTTAATACAACTTGAGATGGCAGACTTCGATGTCATCTTGGGAATGGACTGGTTAGCTCGGCATTCTGCAAATCTATTATGCGCCGAGAAGAAGCTAACTTTCAAAGACAAAGAAGGAGCAGAATTTAGTTTCTCGGGAACCAAACTTCCCAGAAGACGCAAGCTCATACTCTCAGCATTAAAGGCTAAGAAGTGCCTTGAAAAAGGAGCCGTCGGATATCTAGTATCAGTGGTCGACCTAACCAAGGATGCGCCATGAATGGAAGATATTGACGTCGTGCGGGATTACCCAGATGTATTTTTGGAGGAACTACCCGGATTACCGCCCGACCGTGTCACGGAGCTTGTAATAGACCTGATACCTAGACCCGCACCGGTATCAAAAGCACCGTATAGAATGGCTCCTACTGAACTGAAGGAATTAAAAGTGCAATTACAAGAACTGCTGGATAAGGGTTATATTAGACCCAGTATATCTCCATGGGGAGCACCGATGTTGTTCGTAAAGAAGAAGGATGGTAGCGTTCGATTATGCATCGACTATCGAGAGTTGAATAAACTGACAATCAAGAATCGATATCCACTACCCAGGATCAATGACTTGTTCGATCAGTTACAAGGAGCGAAAGTATTTTCAAAGGTCGACCTTCGATCAGGCTATCATCAGCTGAAGATTAAAGAAGGTGATATTCTGAAGACAGCTTTCAGGACAAGATACGGACATTATGAGTTCTTAGTGATGTCCTTCAGATTAACTAATGCACCGGCAACATTCATGGAACTTTTGAACCAAGTTTTCCACGATATGTTGGATACGTCGATTATAGTATTTATAGATGACATATTGGTATATTCCAAGGACAAGGAAACCCATGTCAAGAACCTAAACGCAGCCCTACAGCGTTTAAGGAAAGAGAAGTTATACGCCAAATTTTCGAAGTGTGAGTTTTGGCTAAGTGAAGTCGCCTTTCTAGGCCATGTAGTATCTGCAGAAGGAATCAAAGTGGATCCCAGTAAGATCGAGGCTATTGTGAAGTGGGAAGCACCAAAGAGTGTTTCAGAAATTAGAAGTTTTCTGGGTCTAGCTGGATATTATCGGAGATTCGTAGAAGACTATTCTCGGATTGCCGTACCTCTCACCAGTTTGACCAAGAAAGGAGAAAAATTTGTATGGACGGATAAGTGTGAAAAGAGTTTTCAAACACTAAAGACCAGATTGATATCCGCCCCAATTTTGACCATTCCCGTTCCAGGACAGACATTTACCTTATACACTGATTCATCGGGATTAGGACTAGGATGTGTGCTTATGCAAGGAGAGCAAGTAATTGCGTATGCCTCAAGACAGTTAAAGGTACATGAGAAAAATTACCCCACTCATGATTTGGAGTTAGCAGCAGTAGTACATGCTGTCAAGATATGGAGACATTACCTATACGGAGAGAAATTCCAAATTAAGTCAGACCATAAAAGTCTTACTTACCTATTTAATCAGATAGAGTTGAATATGAGACAAAGAAGATGGCTGGAATTATTGAAAGACTATGATTGTGATATCCAGTATCATCCGGGAAAAGCGAACGTAGTAGCAGATGCATTGAGCAGAAAGGCAATGATAAAATCTCAAGGAGAAGCTAGCACAACTGCAGCAATGTGTACTACCAGAATGGTATTCAATCACGGCAACGAGGAGTATGTGATAGACACAACGGATGGATCAGCCAACCAAGGGTTTATTCATCAGTTTTTGAATATGTTCGCGGCATTAAAGATTATACCGGATATAGTGAATGAAGTGAAGACAGCTATCAAAGCAGATCCTTATCTGAGAACAGTACAAGATGATATTGAGAAAGGTAGGACTAACCCTGAGTTCACCTTGGATGACGAGAAGGTACTGAAATACAAAGGAAGAATATGTGTACCTGAAACAGAAAATATGGACATTAGACACCGAGTGATGAAGGAAGCCCATACCACCATCTATTCGATACATCCTGGAAGCATGATCTGAGCAGGTCAGTGGACAGATTCTTGAAGTTGAAACCTTCATCGTTCACGGGCAGGACAGGGAAACCATTGTGGCCAGCACAGTGGGTTGCAGAGATGGAAAAGAACTTCCGATTGATGACTTGTACTGAGGAGGAAAAAGTATTATTTGCCACTCACATGCTGAAAGAAGATGTGAATGCTTGGTGGAACTCTACACGGACATATCTGGAAACCAAGTATACACTGGTTGATTGGGAAGTGTTTAAAGTTGCTTTCTTCGACAAGTATTTTCCAAATAGTTTCAAAGATCAAATGGAGAAAGAGTTTCTCAATCTGCAGCAGTCTCAGTCGACCGTAGATGCTTATCAACAGAGGTACAGAGAGCTATTCTTCTTCGCACCGGCAAGTATGCAAGAAGAAGAGACCAAGACACGTAGGTTCACTATGGGACTACGTGGAAGCATCAGAGAGCATATCTTGGGTCTGGACAAGAAGATCTACAACGAAGCTGTGCAGGTTGCGAGGGTGATAGAGTCCAGTCAGAGGGACAGCTTCTTCGCTCAGAACAGGGGAGTGAAGAGACCTGCTAGTGGGAGCTTGGGTGGCGGTAATACTAGACCATTCCGCCCATACAGGGCTCAGACCGCTACAGTACCTGCGAGAAACAACCCGGCACCACCTGTGCCACAGTTCGCTGGACACAACCCAAATATCAAATGTTATAACTGTCAGCAGCTGGGACATGTCGCAAGGAACTGCACTCTACCTAAGAAGCGACCGCCCCAACAAGGAAAAGTGTATGCGGTCACCACTGAAGAGGCAGCCGCATCACCTGATGTGGTAACTGGTACGACTCTATCCCTTACTATTTGGCTTATTCTTTCATTTTGCATGAGCATGTAGAACTAAGGGGCAATAAATTCCAGGAATTGTAAATGTAGCTGGTATACCCGCCGGAGTATTATTTGACTCTGGGGCCATGCACTCCTTTGTTTCTATTTCTTTTGGGAAGCGAATGGAGTTACCAATCAAGCATTTGAACCCAAGCTTGATAGTTCTCTCTCCACTAGGAGTCGAAGTGGCTTTGACCAAATATTATGGACCATGTACTGTATGTATTGAGGGCCGAGACTTAGAAGCAAGCCTAGTACTACTTGAGATGGCAGACTTTGATGTCATCTTGGGAATTGTAAGCACCCCATTTTTGCCATCCCAGCTAAACAAAGCCCTGCGGGCGTGTGGACAACAAAAGGAGAAAGATGATCGAAAGTTTGGATTTTTGACTGCGAATTTGAGAAAGTTTTCAATGGGTCTGTGAATTTGAGGAAGTTTTCAATGGGTCCACAGCAAGGTCATGGGTTATAATTTTGCATGGATGCATAGGTCATAGAATTATCTTCGAAATGAGACCAGAATTGCTCAATTCTGATATCAAATGAAGAAGATATGACCATTTTAGTCGGATGATACATATAAGGGAGGTTTATGAAATTATTATAAATTATCCCAGGGGCTTTCGTGCAAATTATCCTAAGTCGGATCGTTTGAATTTCAAATCATCATATCTTAATCATCCGACATCGGATTCAGATGATCCCAAGACCATTATTCTTCATTCATGATGTTCTACAAAGTGGACGTAAAAAATCCCGGGTAGAAGTCACCAGTGGGTCCCATGCAAGCTTGCATGTAAAATTATCGTCAGAACTTCAAAGCTGCATATCTTTTCCGTTCTACATCGGATTCAGGTGATTCCAGTTCCTATATTCCTCATTTTTAATGTTCTACAAAATGAACGTAAAAAATTTGGAATAGAGGCCATCGGAAAATTCCATGCGGGATGACAGAGGAATTGACCCATGAAATGACAAGGAGAGAAAACCCAGTTAATTCCAATTAATCCAGTCAACTCAGTTCAAGCTAGTTTTGGTCCAACCTAGCTCAACCCATATCAGTTTAACTCAGTCAACCTAAGTCAGTCTCAACCCGTTTCGAACCAGTTCATTTATGTGCATAGTATTTATATATATTATATATATTATATACTATATATATATATATATATATATATATATATATATATATATATATATATATATATATATATATATATATATATATATATGTATGTATGTTATTAAATATATGTGTATATATGTATATAATATATATTATTACATGTAAATGATAATCCAAAAGATTTTGAGAAGAAAAAAGGAAAGAGGGGAGAGAGAAACGTGAAAGTGAAGGGGGATTTTGGTTTTGGAGATAATCCAAAAGATTTTTGAGAAAAAATGGAAAGAGGGGAGAGAAAAAACGTGGAAGAGAAGGGGATTTAGGGTTTTGAGATAATCCAAAAAGATTTTGAGAAGAAAAAGGAAAGAGGGGAGAGAGAAACGTGAAAGTGAAGGGGGATTTTGGTTTTGGAGATAATCCAAAAGATTTTTGAGGAAAAAATGGAAAGAGGGGAGAGAAAAAACGTGGAAGAGAAGGGGATTTAGGGTTTTGAGATAATCCAAAAAAATTTTGAGAAGAAAAAGGAAAGAGGGGAGAGAGAAAACGTGAAAGAGAAGGGGATTTAGGGTTTCGAGATAATCCAAAAGATCTTGAGAAGAAAAAAGGAAAGAGAGAGGAATAAAAGAAAAAAAAGAAAAGAAAAAAGGGGGAAAAGATTCCCCTTCACGTTTTCTAGAAAGAAAACGTGAAAGAGAGAGAGGAGAAAGAAAGAAAGAAAAAAAAGAAGGAAAGAAAAAGGAAAAAAAATATTTTTTAGAAAAAAAGGATCTTCTAGAAAATGAGTGAAAAATTATAAATAGGCAAGAGGAGGATCCTTTTTTCCAGAGCAGAGAGAGGGAAACGTGGGTGAGAGAGAGAAAGGTGAGTGAGAGAGTGAAAACGTGAGAGAGGAAGAAAGAAAGAGAGAGAAAAGAGAAAAGAAAGAAAAGAGAAGAAGAAAAGAGAGAAAGAGAAGAGAGAAAGAAGCAGAAGAAAGGAGAAGGAGGATTCACATTCAAAGGGGGTTGATACAACCTACAATCACCCTTCATCAATGGTTTCACTCAATTTGAGCCCAAGGTTAGTACTCTAAACAAATTTAGAGGTCGTTATAATGCCCGAATGCCAATTTTGCTTGAAAAAGGCTAATTTTCATGAAATCTCAATCATGAATGCTCTATTACATGCTTGTTAATGTTAGGATGCCTATGTCTAACATTTTTCATGAATGATAATTTGTCTAAGATATTCAATGATGAATTTTTGATTGATATACAATGATGTTTGATGTTTTTTGTAAATTTCATAAAGTGATTTTCTGATCTGAAAATTCCAGATTTAGGGTTCAAACTTAGGACGTACATCATATGTATTTTTTCTAAGATTTTGAAGCCCAAAATTTTATGGGAGTCTCTCTGATATGATAGAAGACTACCCTAAAAATTTCGTTCCATTTGAAATTGGGGAAATATATCAAAAAATTTGTCTTTGACATTGCTATTTTTCTCGGATGTAATGCAATCCTCCATCGGAAAGTCTCTAGACAAAGGCCTTATGGCCATAATCAGAAACTTCACTTAACATGAACTTTTTAGACATGAAAGTCTTCTAAAAAATGGCACTGGTTTCATATTTTTTCCATTTTTTGTTGAATTGATATCAATTTTTAAGTGCATAGTGCTTTGATTTCAGATTTGTCATGATGTGCTGATTTACATGATTGAAAAGAGTCATTTTTCACAAAGAAAATATACTGTTTTAACTTGTTTTTCTTAATGAAATTTTAGATCAGACAGTTATCTACATAGATATATGTCTGTATTTAATTTTCATTAAGAATAGAATTTTATTTGGAATTTATGGTGCAACTGGTCAAAAATCTGGAACAGACCTGACCAGTGTATTTGCCTGTACTTGGGGAATGTTTTCGACCTGCCTATGGTCTCTTTTAGGAATAGCTTCTTTGAGACAAAATGTTGGCCTCTGAGTCTTCTTTCCAGGGATATCTTTTAAGAATTTTTTGAGTAAGTACAGTGCCCTATGTGCCCATTTTGGTCCAGCCTGACAAAGCTGTCATCTTGCTACGTGTTCCCTCATGTTTTGATTGATTCTCATATGCTTTGGTTGTTTCTCACATGCCATATTTGATGCTATGCTATGTTAGGATGCTCATATGCATACACTACTATAATTGAAATGGTCACACTGCCATAATTGGAATAGTCACACTGCCATAATTAGAATGATCACATTGCCATAATTAGAATAATCACATTGCCATGATTGGTTTGTTACACATGCTCACATGCCATATTGGATGATTATTGCCATGTTTGGATGCACACTTACCATGTTCGTATTGATTCACATGCTCACTTGCCATCTTTGACTGATTTGTTGCTAAATTTGAATATATTTCCAACATGCTATATTTGGATGCTTACACTGCTGTATTTGGAATACTACCATTGATATAGTTGGAATATTTTCATTTGCCATATTTGTCTTGGAAAGAGAAAAAATAAAAAAATAGCAATTAGGGCAAGATACACCCTGAAATAGAAAGAATTGAACAATTAGGGTAGGAAACCCTAAAAATGGAAAGAATAATTAGGGCAAAATAAACCCTAGAATAAAGAGAATAATTAGGGTATGAAACCTAAAAAAATGAAAATCACAATGAAAAGGGATAGGAAACCCTAAAAACCTAAGAATGGAAATAATAAAAATGGTAGGAATTTAGGTCTCATCCCTAGATCCTATTGACAAAAATAGAAATAATTTGGTACACATCCCAAATAAAAATGATAGGAATTTAGATCTCATCCCTAGATCCTATTAACAAAAATGGAAATAATAAAAATGGTAGGAATTTAGGTCTCATCCCTAGATCCTATTGACAAAGATAGAAAGAATTTGGTACACATCCCAAATAAAAATGGTAGGAATTTAGGTCTCATCCCTAGATCCTATTAACAAAAATAGAAATAATTTGGTACACATCCCAAATAAAAATGGTAGGAATTTAGGTCTCATCCCTAGATCCTATTGACAAAAATGGAAGGATTTTGGTACACATTCCAAATCCGACTCTCACAAATTTTCGAACTACGTCGTACCTGATTTCTAGGGCAAACCCTAGAATACGTAGGCAATTTGGGAATCCCAAATACGGTACAAAGCCACCCATCAACCATACATCCAGCATAAACTTCAACTTGAACAACAAAGAATCTAATTGAAGCAAATGCATAAATCACTTCCATAATCATTAATCACACAAACCATTTCGAACTACGTTTTTGGACTTGATTTCCAGGATTGGAATACGTAGGCAGTTTGAGATGTCTTACACATCTCAGATTCAGTCCAAGACCGAACCATCTTTGGTCCGGTTCACTGTATAATATTGTACACTACGTTTTCTTGTTTATTTACTTTAAAACATGATTGGCTGAACCTTAGGTTAGAATAATTTAGCAACTTGGTTTAGGACATCCCCCATTAAACCCTAGTCATCCAGTTGACCAAGCACAGTCAAAATTAGAATTTAAGGAAAGTTTAGGAGGCCGATATTGATCGGGCGGTTTGGGTGCCTGACACCTTCCCATAACCGTACCCTGAATACTTACCCGATCTCTTGCAGACCAAAGAACCGATACATTGGGTCACGAGTCAATAGAAGTCTTACCTTAGGGTGAGGCTACATTTTTAGAGGTCCTAGACCTTAATCTAGGTGGCGACTCCAACAGAATAAATCGATCTTCATCGATTACAGGATACACATTTCCATCCAGAGGAGGATCACGTCGATTTTCCATTGCCCTCACAGGAATGGATTGGCTAGGCCATCATTCAGCCGTCCTTTTATGTGGTGAAAGGAAGCGTGTGCTTACTGACAAAGAGGGGAGGGAGTATAGTTTCGTTGGGATCAAGCTATCTAGGAAGCGGAAGCTGATTCTCTCTGCCCTAAAAGCCAAGCGATGCTTAGAGAAAGGGGGAGTGGGGTATCTAGTATCTGTAGTCGACATCATGGCAGAGTCACTCAAGATGGAAGATATAGATGTGGTTCGGGAGTTCCCAGATGTATTTCCAGAGGAGCTTCCAGGCTTACCATCGGACAGAGCTACAGAATTTTTAATAGATCTTATGCCAGGTTCGGCGCCAGTGTCTAAAGCACCATACAGGATGGCCCCGACCGAGTTAAAGGAGTTGAAGACCCAGTTACAAGAATTATTGGATAAGGGCTTCATACGACCTAGTATATCGCCTTAGTGAGCACCTGTATTATTCGTCAAGAAGAAGGATGGAAGTGTACGGCTATGTATTGACTACCGTGAACTGAACAAGTTGACGATCAAGAATCGATACCCTTTGCCTAGGATCGATGATTTGTTTGACCAGTTACAGGGTGCAAAGGTTTTCTCAAAGATCGATCTCCGATCAGGGTATCACCAATTGAAGATCAAGGCTGGAGATATTCCGAAGACTGCTTTCAGGACGAGGTATGGGCATTATGAGTTTCTAGTTATGTCTTTCGGGTTGACCAATGCTCCAACGTCGTTTATGGAACTAATGAACCGAGTGTTTCATGATATGTTGGACACTTCGGTCATCGTATTCATCGATGACATATTGATCTACTCTAAGGACATGGAGACTCATACAGCACATTTGAGGGCAGCCCTACAACGGCTGAGATAGGAGAAGCTTTATGCAAAATTCAAGAAGTGCGAGTTTTGGCTGAAGGAAGTGGCTTTCTTGGGCCATGTTGTATCTGAAGATGGTGTCAAGGTTGATCCAAGCAAGATAGCTGCTATAGTAGGATGGGAAGCACCAAAATCTGTTGTGGAAGTTCGTAGTTTCCTTGGGTTGGCTGGTTAATATAGAAGATTCGTGGAAGATTACTCCAGGATCGCTGTTCCACTCACCAGATTGACCAAGAAGGGAGAGAAATTCATATGGACAGATGAGTGTGAGAAGTGCTTTCAGACTTTGAAGTCAAGACTTGTCTCTGCACCTATCTTGACCATCCCAGAACCAAGCGTACCATTTACTTTATATACGGATGCTTCAAGGTTGGGTATTGGGTGTGTTCTGATGCAAGGAGAACAGGTGATTGCTTACGCATCAAGACAGTTAAAAGAGCATGAGAAGAACTATCCTACGCATGATTTGGAGCTAGTAGCGGTTATTTATGCAATCAAGACTTGGAGACACTACTTGTACGGTGAGAAGTTTCAAATCAAGTCATATCACAAGAGCTTAACCTACCTTTTCACTCAGAAGGATCTGAATATGAGACAGAGGAGATGGCTAGAATTATTGAAAGATTATGATTGCGACATCCAGTATCATCCGGGTCAAGCAAATGTTGTGGCTGACGCCTTAAGCAGAAAGTGGGCATCGAAACCTGAGGCAGGACCAAGTACAAATGTTGCATTGTGTGCCGCAGCCTCTAGTTCAATCGAAGGTGATGAAGAGCATATAATTGAAACTGCAGAAGATCCAGTTGAGCAAGGCTTGATTCATAAGTTCACTATGATGTTCGCCGCATTGAAGATCTCACCGGATCTAGTTGATGAAGTCAAGGCAGCAATCCTACAGGATCCATATCTCAAGACAGTGCAAGAAGACTTAGAGAAGGGTACGAGCAATCCTAACTTTACCTTGGATTCAGACAGGGTACTCAGGTATCATGGACGTTTATGTATACCGGAGAGTGAAGACTACGATATCAGAGATCGAGTTATGACTGAAGCTCATTACACTCCATATTCGGTGCATCCGGGAAGTACCAAAATGTACCATGATTTAAGAAGACTATATTGGTGGAGGGGTATGAAAGCAGATATAGCTCGTTTTGTTTTCCAGTGTCTGAATTGTCAACAAGTTAAAGCGGAAAGGCAGAGACCCACAGGTTTACTACAGCCATTACCGGAACCTGCGTGGAAGTGGGATTGTATTACTATGGATTTCGTCACTGGCTTACCTTTAACACCAAGGTCAGTGGATGCAGTCTGGGTTATAGTGGATCGACTCACCAAGACAGCTCGATTTATTGCGGTCAGACCTCAGTATACCATGGAGAAACTGGCCAAGTTATATGTTGATAATATAGTCAGACTTCATGGCGTTCCAGAGAGTATAGTATCTGACAGAGATCCCCGTTTTACATCAAAGTTCTGGGAAGGATTACAGAAAGCTATGGGAACAAATTTGAAGTTCAGTACAGCTTTTCACCCTCAGACGGACGGACAGTCAGAGCGAACTATTCAAATTTTGGAAGATATGCTCCGAGCTTGCGCAATAGATTTCAAAGGAGCTTGGGATGAGAAGCTATCACTTATCGAGTTTTCTTATAACAACAGTTATCAGGCTACAATTCAGATGGCCCCATATGAAGCACTCTATGGGAAGAAGTGTCGTACACCTCTGTTATGGAACGAAGTGGGGGAAAGAAGAATTGTAGGACCGGAGTTTGTTGAAGAAACTTGCCGAGTGATTGATCAGATCAAGGAGAGAGTAAAGACGGCTCAAGTCCGACAGAAGCACTATGCGGATAATCGACGTCGAGATCTAGAGTTTGCAGTGGGTGACAAAGTGTTCTTGAAAGTATCACCGGTGCGAGGTCTGAAACGATTTGGTAAAAAGGGGAAGCTATGCCCCAGGTATGTGGGACCGTATGAGATATTGACCCGATGTGGTAATATAGCATATCAATTGGCTCTACCACCATCTATGTCTAGCGTTCATAATGTGTTCCATGTATCATTACTGAAGAAGTATGTCAGAGATCCATCGCATATCTTGATTGCTGATCCCCCAGACTTGACTGAAGATCTAACTTTCGAAGTGGTGCCTGTAATGCTCTCAAGCCGAAAAGTTCAGCAACTTCGAACCAAGGATATCCACTATGTGAAGGTGCATTGGAGAAGCCAAAATGTGGAGGAAATTACTTGGGAAGAAGAGAGCGCGATGAGGAAGGAGTACCCTAACCTTTTTTGACAATCAACGTACGTTCAAATTTCGAGGCCGAAATTTCTTTTAAGGGTGGGGGAGTTGTGAAACCTATATGCAAATTTCGGGACGAAATTTCTTTTAAGGGTGGTGGAGTTGTAAGACCCGCACTCTGAAAACCCGGTCTAAACCTTGGTTTTGTGTCATGACAGGTCTTCCGATCATTACCAGGCTAGACGGGGCAAGCGGATAACAAACAGGTACAAAATTGGATCGAAGTCGACCAATTATACCTGATTTTGGGTATACCGATCGATGGTACCGGTCTTGGTACCGGTCGACCGGTATGGCCTGCGCAGCTATGTGCGGGAATCTAGAAATTGGTCTCTGCGGGTCCCGCTTTCCTGATTTCGAATCCTAGAAGTTTCCTAATCCTAGTAGGGTTACTAAACCCTGTTTCTAGCCTATAAATACACCCTTAAACCTTCTCAAATCCTTTCCATTGTCTCTCATAAACCCTAGAGAAGAGAAAGAGCTTGGAAAGGAGAAGGAGCTAGGAAGAAGAAGGAGGTGCCGCCATTACCGTTCGACGACGCTCTCACTACGCCAGTCAACGGTAAGTGTTTGAATCCATCTTCTTACCCTATGTTAGTTGTGTGGGTGGATCAATACCATGCAAAGTAGGTATTGATCTAAAACCCTAAATTGGCCAATAAACCCTAAGTTGCCGTCAAACCCTAGATTCGAGTTCCGAGATGATATTCATCGAAACGAGACTTGAATGAGTTGGGGATAACTCTAACTCCAAGTTTAGACTTAGAATGGATAGGAGAAACCCTGAAAATCCATGGAGGATGATCGACGGCAGTCGAAAAAACCCATGTATGGTCTTCCGGAGACATACCGGTCGACTATACCGGTTGCACATAGTGCGACCGGTATGTTGCGACCGCTATCTCTCGGGAGGTTGTCTGTGGGGACCGGCTGACCATACCGGTCGCCAGTCTTTTCCACAGAGCTGCGACCGGTACATGCCACCGGTCAGCTCTGTGAGGGTATTTTGTAATCTATGTTGGTTTTCGACCAACATGAAACTCTAAGAATGTTATTTTAATGAAACCCTAATAATATTGTAGGATTTGTGACTTGCCGTTTGGATCTTGTGACGTGGAGTAAGCTAACAAACGAGCGTCAAGTAAGGGAATCTGACCTAAACCTAATAATTAATGGACAGTAAATTATTGTTAATCACCTGATTATATGAGATGTGTTGTTTGTGCATATTCACATGCCATCCTTTACTTTCGGTTATTATTACTGTTCATGCATTTATAGGATGTGATTGTTAGGCATGTGATTGTTTTCGTTAGTGTGTGGAGTGGGGCATGGGCCTGGGATCGCTCTTCACATTAGCACCTTTTGTAGTATTCTGTCTTAACATCCTCGGTATGGGTGGGGCATCAGGGGAAGGTCGTGGTACGGTGGTCTCCGATATTGATGTTGTCCCGGCCATTGTTATGTGGTACTGTGGATTCTGAGTCGACGCTGGCTTGTCCACGATGCTTTAGCTCTATCTCTATGCCGTAGGGAGTTATGTTGGGATAGGGTCTACCTGCGTTATGTATCTATCCTAGTGGGTTAGTTGCGGATAGGGCATCAGGGGAGGTGTGGGAATGCCTTAGCTCTATCTCTATGCCGTAGACGGTTGTGCTGGGATAGAGCATACATTGATGACATATAGGATTGGTTAGTTGCGAGCCCAGTTTGCGAGCCCTGGCCAGTAGAGGCTTAGGTACTGGTATGGGTAGAGTATCAGGGGAGGTACGGGGGTATCTTAGCTCTATCTCTATTCCATGATAGGTGCATGTGGGCCAATGGGGGTGTGATCCATGAGGTGCCACACACTCGTGTATAGAGGTGCGGGGGCCACCAAACCTTTCTATAGCACATTGCAAACTTAAAACCAGACCACAGCATAAAACTGATTGTTACTCATGCATAATCTTGTAAAACTGTTTGATTGTCATACTGAGCTGTGTTGGTAGCTCACCCTTTGTATATACATTGCTTTTAGATGTTGATGCAGGATACACCGTGGACGACTACGTGAACGCTCCGGCGTACGGTGGTGTGGCTGCTCTGGATGTACAAGCCGGGGAGGACGAGCATGATGTTTCATGCGAGTGCCCTTTCTGTGTGTACTTGTGATGGATTTTTATTTAGTTGTTTCCGTTATTTTTGTTTGGTATTAAGAGATGTAAAAGATATTATAGTTTATGTTTGGATTTGAATAATTGGATATTTTACTTAAATTATCAATAGATACTCAGTTCTTTCTATTTAAAGTCTTCCGCTGTAATATTTATATTCTGATTGTTGGTTATGTCTAATGGTTTGTATGAATGGACACGGCCTATTCGAGATCCTGGTGTGAACCGTTGGTTCAATGACGGTTCACTCACACCATTCTGGTTGGATCAGAATTGGGGTGTGACAGACCCTACCTATTTATGCATGCGAGCGTACCCTCATATTTACTGTTTTTGGGTCAAATTCATACCTGGTTTTGTGATTTTCTTTACTTACTTGGTCCACTTGGCTCGACCATGATAGGTAGACCTGATACAAGGTGGTAAGACCGGTTAGTTTGGTACGGGTCTTATAACTCCCCCCTGCTTATTAAAAATTTCATCCTCGAAATTTATACATACCTTCCGAGTCGAAAGGATGAGGGTATTGCTTTCGCATTGCATTTTCTTCTTCTCATGTGATCTCTTCTATATCTCGACTTCTCCAAGTCACTTTAACATAGTTATTGTCACGGTTACGTAGACGTTGAACCTTTCGACCGATGATTTCAGTAGGTGCTACTTCGAACGTCAAATCATCAGTTAGATCTGGTGGATCTGCTGTCAAAACGTGCGTTGGATCTCTGACATACTTCTTTAATAAGGAGATATGAAATACATCATGCACACTTGACATAGATGGTGGTAGTGCTAACTGATAAGCTACTTTTCCACGTTTGGCTAGAATCTCATATGGTCCAACATATCTCAGACTTAGCTTTCCTTTCTGTCCGAACCATTTTAACCCGCTCATCGGTGACACTTTCAAGAACACCTTATAACCTATAACAAATTCAAGGTCTCGGCGTCAAGTATTTGCATATTGTTTCTGACGATTCTCAGCCGTTCTTACTCTTTCTTTGATAATGTCGACCACTCGACAAGTTTCTTCAACAAATTCTGGTCCAACAATGCTACGTTCTCCAATTTCATTCCAAAATAGAGGAGTTTGACATTTCCTACCATATAGTGCTTCATAGGGTGACATCTGTATAGTAGCTTGATAGTTGTTGTTATAGGCGAACTCGATCAATGGTAGTTTCTCATCCCTTGTTCCTTTAAAATCTATTACACAAACTCGAAGCATGTCTTCTAAAATCTGTATGGTATTCTCCGACTATCCGTCCGTCTAAGGATGGAATGCAATACTAAATTTCAACGTTGTACCCATAGCCTTTTGCAATCCTTCCCAAAACTTTGAAGTAAATCGTAGATCTCTGTCGAACACAATGCTTTCAAGTACACCGTGTAGTCTCACAATATTATCCATATACAACTTTGCTAACCTTTCTAGTGTATACTGAGGTCGTATTGCTATAAAGCGAGTTGTCTTAGTCAAACGATCCACAATCACCCAGACCACGTCAACCACTCGAGGAGTCAATGGTAACCCGGTGACAAAGTCCATAGTGATGCAGTCCCATTTCCATGCTAGTTCTGGCAGTGGTTGCAATAGTCCGGCAGGTCTTTGTCGTTCAGCCTTCACCCTCTGACAGTTTAGGCATTGAGACACGAATTTAGCTACAACAGCTTTCATTCCTCTCTACCAATATGATTTCTTCAATTCATGATACATCTTTGTACTTCCAGGATGTACCAAATAGGCGGTGGTATGAGCTTCCTTCATTAGTCTGTGTCTAACATCCGAGTTTTCCGTTTCAGGAACACATATTTGTCCCTTGTACATTAGTACATTTTCTTCGTCCGAGGTGAACTCAGGAATAGTCCTACCTTTTTCGATGTCTTCTTGTACCATTCTCAGATAAAGGTCTGATTTAATAGTGGCTTCTACTTCATCAATTATATAAGGTACAATCTTCAATGTTGCGAACATATTTGAAAACCGATGAATAAACCCTTGGTTAGTCGATTCACCCGGTGCATCTATCACAAACTGCTCATTACCATGATTGAATACTCTTCCTGTAGTACTCATTGCTGCAGTCGTGTTAACTTTTCCTTGAGATTTAATCATTGATTTCCTGCTTAGCGCATCAGCCACTACATTAGCCTTTCCTGGATGATATTGGATATCACAATCATAATCTTTAATAATTCCAGCCATCTTCTTTGTAGCATGTTCAACTCCTTCTGATTAAATAGATAAGTAAGACTCTTATGATCTGATTTAATCTGAAATTTCTCTCCATTCAAATAATGTCTCCATATCTTGACAGCATGTACCACTACTGCTAATTTCAAGTCATGAGTGGGGTAGTTCTTCTCATGTGTCTTCAGTTGTCTTGAAGCATATGCAACTACTTGTTCTCCTTGAATATGTACACATCCTAAACCCAATCCAGATGCATCAGTGTATAAAACAAATGGTTTCCCTCGAATAGGAATAGTTAAGATGGGAGCAGATATCAATCTTGCCTTCAATGTTTGAAAACTGTTCTCACATTTGTCAGTCCAAATAAACTTCTCTCCTTTCTTAGTCAAACTGGTAAGCGGTACGGCGATCCTGGAGTAGTCTTCCATGAATCGTCGGTAATACCCAGCTAGACCTAGAAAACTTCTAATTTCTGCAACACTCTTTGGTGCTTCCCACTTCACAATGGCTTCAATTTTGCTAGGCTCCACTTTAATTCCCTCAGCGGATACAACATGGCCTCAGAAAGCAACTTCATTTAGCCAAAACTCACACTTTGTAAATTTGGCATAGAGCTCCTCTTTTCGTAATCGTTGCAGAGCGGCGCTTAGATTCATAATATGAGTTTCCTTGTCCTTGGAGTAGACCAATATATCATCAATGAATACAATGACCGACGTATCCAACATATCATGGAATACCCAATTCATAAGTTCCATAAAAGTTGTTGATGCGTTCGTCAATCCAAAATTCATAATGTCCATATCTGGTCCTGAATGTTGTCTTTGGAATATCACTGTCCTTAATCTTCAACTGATGGTATCCTGACCAAATATCGATCTTGGAGGACACCTTGGCACCTTGCAACTGATCGAACAAGTCATCGATCCGAGGCAATGGGTACTGATTCTTGATTGTCAGCTTATTCAGTTCCCGGTAGTCTATACACAGTGGAACACTACCGTCCTTCTTCTTTACGAATAATACTGGCACTCCCTGTCACACCCCAATTCTGATCCAACCAGAATGGTGTGAGTGAACCGTCACTGAACCAACGGTTCACACCACGATCTCAAATAGACCGTGTCCACTCATACAAACCATTGCACATAACCACAATCATAATATAATAAATACAGCGGAAGTCCTTAAATAAAATGAACTGAGTATCTATTGATAAATTTAAATAACATAATCAATTATCCAAATTTCTAAACATAAAATATGATATCCTTACATTCACTTAATCCAACTAAAAATAACTAAAAATAAATAAAAGTCAATCAAAGGTACACACAGAAAGGGCACTCGCATGAAGCGTCATGCTCGTCCTCTCCTGCCTGTACATCCAGAGCAGCAACACCACCATACGCCGGAGCGCTCATATAGTCGACCACCGTATAACCTGCATCAATATCTAAAAACATGTATATATACAAAGGGTGAACTCACAACTTAGCTCAGTAAGACAATCAGACAGTTTCACAATATTATGCATGAGTAACAATCATTTTATGCTGTGGTCTGGTTTAAGTTTGCAATGTGCTATAGAAAGGTTTGGTGGCCGCCTCACCTCTATACACGAATGTGTGGCACCGCACAGCAGATTACACTACCACCGGCCCACATGTACCCATTATGGAATAGAGATAGAGCTAAGGTATACCCGCACCTCCCCTGATACCCTACCCATACCAGTACCTAAGCCCCTACTGGCCAGGGCTTGCAAACTGGGTTCGTAACTAACCAATCCTATATGTCATCAATGTAGGCTCTATCCCAGCATAGCCGTCTATGGCATAGAGATAGAGCTAGAGCGTGCAGGCCGGGCTGGAGACCACAATACCTCACCTCCCCTTGATACCCTATCCACAACTAACATACTAGGATAGAACAATACGCAGGTAGACCCTATTCCAACATAACTCCCTACGGCATAGAGATAGAGCTAAAGCATCGTGGACAGGCCAGCGTCAACATCGGAGACCACCGTGCCACGACCTTCCCCTGATACCCCACCCGTACCAAGCATGTTAGAATAGAATACTACAAAAGGTGCCAGAGTGAGGAATGATCCCAGGCCCCATGCCCTTCCCACTCCATACTCCAACGAAAACAATCACATGCCTAACAATCACATCCTATCATGCATGAACAATAATAATAGCTGAAATTAAAGGATGGCATGTGAATATGCACAAACATCACATCATATATATTCAGGGTTATTAACAACGATTTACTGCCCATTAATTATTAGGGTTTAGGTCAGATTCCCTTACCTGACGCTCGTTTGATAGCTTTCTCCACGTCATAATATCCAAACGTGCTATCACAGAGTCCTACATTATATTAGGGTTCCATTATAATAGTTTCTTAGGGTTTCATGTTGGTCAAAAAACCAACAGGGTTCCAAAACCATTCTTTCAGAGCTGACCGGTCGCAACATACCGGTCGCATCACTATGGGAAAGCTAGCAACCGGTATGGTCGATCGGTATGTTTCCGGAAGACCATACTTTGGGTTTTTTAACTGTCGTCGATCATTCTCCATGGTTTCCAGGGTTTCTCCTATCCATTCTAAGTCTGAGCTTTGAGTTAGAGTTATCTCCAACTCATTCAAGTCTAGTTTTGATGATAATCATCCTAGAACTTGAATCTAGGGTTTGACGGCAAATTAGTGTTTAATGGCCAATTAGGGTTTAGATCAATACCTGCTTTGCATGGTATTGATCCAACCATACAACTATCCTAGAGTCATAGAGTAATAAGAAGGATTAAAACACTTACCGTCGACTAGCGTAAGGTGAGCGTCGTCGAACGGCAATGGCGGCACTTCCTTCTTCTTCCTAGCTTCTTCTCCTTTCCAACCTCCTTCTCCTCTATAGGGTTTGTGAGAGATAATGGAAAGGATTCTAGGAGGCTTAGAGGGTTTAAATAGGCTAGGATTAGGGTTTAGGAAGCCTCTTAGGATTAGGAAAGTCTTAGGATGCGGAATTGGGAAAGTGAGACCCGCAGAGATCCAATTTTGGATCTTCCTAGTCTGCTGCGCAGACCATATCGGTCGACTGGTACCATCGACCGGTCAACATAAAATACGGATTATTTGACCGTCTTTGTTCCGATTTTGTACCTGTTTGTCATCCGCTCGTCCCGTCTGGCCCGGTGATGATCGGAAGACCTGCTACGACATGAAATCAAGGTTTAGACCGGGTTTATGGAGTGCGGGTCTTACAACTCCCCCACCCTTAAAAGAAATTTCATCCTGAAATTTACATGTAGGTTTCACAACTCCCCCACCCTTAAAAGAAATTTTGGCCTCGAAATGTAAGACTCGTATCAAACTAACTCGGTCTTACCACCTTGAACCAGGTTTACCCATCATGGTTGAGACAAATTGACCAACTGCGTGAAGGAGATCATGATCCCAGGTATGACCCAAAAACACTTAAAATAAGGGGAGGGTCGCATACCCAGCAAGGGAGGGTCAGACCCCCCCCCCAGTATAGAAGTCAGACCCCCAGTTATACATGGGGGGTCGGACATTTTAAGGACCAGGGGTCGACGGGATCTCCGATCCCCCCTATCGACCCCCGGTACTCGGTAAAAATAGAAATTATGAAACTTTCCTAATTTCAATGGGATTCCTTCCTAATCTCAATGAGACTTATTTTAGGAGTTTCTACTCTATAAATAGGACGTCCCTAAGCCTCTTTCACTCCTTTTAGAACCCTAATTGAATTGAGAAAAAGAGAAGAGAAGGAAGAGAAGAAGAAAAGAAGGAAAGAAGAGAAGAAGGCAAAAGGAGAAGAGTTGCAGAGAAGGAGTATTCTTCTCAGGTATGGATACCACTTCCATGAATTTCTAAAGACCTTAGTGTAGATAATGAAGAGAGTGTGATCTCGGAGAAACCCAAATCACCCACCCATGGTTAGGTTTTCTTGGAAAACCATGGGGAAAGTCATGAAAGCCATATAGGTGAATGAATCACGGTTCTAGGCCATAGAACAAGTGTGGAATGGATTATAGGAGCAAGCCATAGGACCCCAAACACGAAGAATGGACTGAAGGATGAAAAATTGACAAAACCCACAGGGGGTCGCATGGGGGTCGATGGTCAATCGACCCTACCAGACCCTGAGCATCGACCCCAGTGTTCGGGAAGTCCAGAATATGGGTGGTCGCACTCAGGGTCGATCAAACTCTGACCCAAGCATCGACCACCAGTTAACAGTAAGGTTTTAAAAATCATAATTAATTCTAATTAAATTCTATCGACTTGGTTAGGTTTTCTAGTGATATAATATCAATATAAAGGTAATTCTTAAAGCTTGATAGGGGACTTACGATCAAGTTAAGGTGAGGAAACAAGACTCTTAACTAATTGGTTAATAACAAACTGTTTTATTTCTTGAATCCGATGATATGCTTGATTCTATGCGAATATGCTTGTAATGTGCATACAACATGTCATCCAATATTTCTATTATTGATTCATGCATATTTACTTTATTGTTTATAACATAATGATGATGATGATGATAGGAATAGCCATGTGAATGTATGTGTGTGGTTGGTGTATTTAATGGGAGCGAGTATCAGGGGGTGTCATAGGCTGGGCCTCAACACTCTAGCTCTATCTCTAACTCAAGTCTTGTGCATTAGCATCGTCGTATCGCCATTACTTTAGCAGAACTATTACGTCGTAGAGTATCAGGGGAGGTGGTCTCGGTCCTTGTAGTCTCTGACTCTACCGGGGGGGCCTTAGCTCTATCTCTATGGACGTTCTGAGGGATGCTGGGGTGAGGCCTTGGATACACTGTTTGGCATTAGGATTGGTTAGTTGCGAGCCCAGTTTGCAAGCCCTCACCAGCAGGGACTTACGTGTTGGTATGGCACTGTACAGTAATAAACGTTAACCTTTGTTGTACAATGTTCATGAATTGGGTGCATGTGAGTCGACGATAAACGTTACCTTTGGCGGCGTCACACACTTGTGTATAGAGGAGGGGTCAATAAACGTTAACCTTTGACCACCAAACATTTCTATTGCATATTGCAAACTTTAAACCAGACCAAAGATATGAATTGATTGTATGCATATATATTGTTGCATTGTTTTGTTTGCTCATTGAGCCATGATGTGTGCTCACCCCCTCGACGTTGAATATTTTTAGTTGATGATGCAGGTGCTACCGTCGAAAATTATGTCAACGCTCCAATATACGGGCATGTGGCGGCAATGGAAGTTGAAGACGAAGTGGATACGCATGACTCCTCTTGCGAGTGCAACTCATGGGTATTCGATTAGATTTTATTTTTAATTATTTGGATTTAGTAAAGACATGTAATTGATATTTATTTATGTCTTAGTTGATACAGAATAATTTGTTACTTAAATATGAATATCACAGTTAGATTTCTCAGTTCATTTACTATAAGACTTCCGCTATTGTGTATTTACTCTGATTATTAATGTGGATGTATGAGGTATAGATAAAATGGATATCATCTGTCCGTGATCCTGGTTGAACCATTGGTTTGCTAGCGGTTCATCACACCATTCTGTATAGTGTGGAATTGGGGTGTGACAACTTGGTATCAGAGCATCTCAAGCCGTATCCACTAAACTAGCATACCTTCACGACCAATTGTGAACTGAGATAGGATAAAAGTAAAAACTATAATATTAACACACTATAAGCACAAGTGATGTTGGAGACCAAATTTAAAAAGAGAATAATACATCTATTAAAGGGAGAACAATTTTAAATACAATGAGAGAGAAACAAACGTATATGAATAGCTAAAGCAGAGTACAGTCCACAACCCGAATAGTTACTCTGTAGTACAAAGAAAGAAAATAAGTATAATCATAAAGCTGGAGGTGAAGGAGGAGGCGGTGCCTCACGATCTCTGTCATAATCCTCAGCGTAGACTCTAGTCAACCAGGCTATATGAGTCTGGGTCGTCTGAAGACTAGCTGTGAGACCAGCCAACCGCTGATCAGTCACGCGCTAAGCACCCAAAAGCTCCTCCATACGCATATCTGATCGGCGCTGAGCATCTATGAGCTCTCCCATCCTCATGTCCGATGTGTGCTAAGCATCTAGTAACTCCCCCATCCTCAGATCAGATCTGCCCTGAGCCTCTCTGATCTCATGCAATACCTCCATCATATCAGAAGGTGGGTGAGAAGGACCAGCCGCATAAGAAGTACTAGCTCCAGCAGCATGTGTAGGTGAAGGAGGTGGTATGGAGTCCACATCCATGTACAGACGGTCATCATCACCAGCAGGCTCCATATGAACTCCAACGGCGGCAGCAGCTGCCTCAACGTCAGCTATCTCTACGAGAGTGCGAGGGTGCACCATCGCGTTCCTCTCCTCATCACTGACCTGGGCATCCTGCATGCCCATCTTACAAATAGCCTCCCAATCTAGAGGCGATGAGAAGGATTTCTCCTGAATCTTCTCATCCAATAAGTTAAACCCAGGCAGGTAAGCAAGGTAGTGATCATGCGTCCATAAGGAAGGTTGCCCGTGTGACTGGGCAATGTGGCACTAATCATGGTACGCATGATGATGTATGGAAGGCAGACAGGCTGCCTAGTGCATATACAATATAGGAGATACTGGGTCAGCTGGGAGACCCTCTCGTAATGACCACTCTGCGGTATCAGGTTATGCTGTATGATCTTGCTATATACCCGTGGATCTGAACGCAGATAACACGCCCTCATCTGCCAGCGATCAGGTCGAATGAGCTGACTATCGATCTCAGCCCTCATCTGAAGAGAGAAGAACTGGGGCTCTCCAGGAGCACAGAAAACCATGGGGCCAGCATAGGAAATTCCCAGTAGGTCGGCCAGCTACCGATAATCAAATGAGATGTCAATCCCCTTGACGTAGCTCGTGATGCGCAGCTCATCACCCCTCTCCACATCATTGTAATCTCCTACCACTTGGAGATTACAATAGAACTGGCGTACCAAGTCAGGGCAGGTACAGGCATCATAAGTGATGACAGGGAGCCATCCCATATCACCAAAGGCTCTCTCCACATTGAACAAGGCTAACTCAGCCAAGTTCACTTTGCGACCTCCCTCTACCTTCTTGCGAGCGTAGTGGGCATACTGTGGCTCGGCTTCGTTGGTACGGAAGTGAAGACGGTCGTGAACTCTGGGTACCTTGGTACGAGCCATAGTATCTGCAAATAAGAAAGAGAAACAAATAATGGGTTAGTAGAGAGTAAAAACAGAAATTTTGACATTATAACGACGTAAGTTGGCCAAAAGCCTCACTTTTCACCCATACACATGGGCAGGAGGACTTACATAAGTTCTAAACTATCCTGCAATACTCATACAGTTGGAAATTCTAGCTAACGGAATTCAATTTGAATAAATTTTGAGAAATTCAAAAATCTCGACAAATTAGGGCAAAAAGTGAAAATTTCAAGTTCTTGATAACCAACCGATGAAACTCTAATATTTTTTAGGGCTTTCGTTCCTCGAGTCACCAATAACAAAAGCCCCCAATAAAAATCAATTTTTTTACGGCTGGAAAAAGTTTAATTTGAAGAAAACGAGATATACGGATAAAAACCTAGAAAAGAAAACCTAAAAACAGATAAAGGTAAGACACATACCTGTAGGGAAGGTGTAGACGTCGAAACAAGGAACCCAAACGACCAATGTAGCAGAGTTGGCTCTGTAGCAACTCAGGGGAAGGAGACGAGTTGAAACAGAGGAGGAAGAATGGAAAATGAACTCAGAATCGGACCTTAAAAATCTGATTTTTGGTCCGGGGGTCGGAGAATTCGACCAGGACCATCGACCCCCATATCGACCCCCGTATCGACCCCCAGCTCTCGGGAACCTATCAGAGAACCAGGGATCGCACCTGGGGGTCGGACACCCATCGACCCCCATATCGACCCCCGGCTCTCGGGAAAAATAAGTGATTTCCCAGGGTCGGACACTGAGGGTCGAACAAACCATCAACCCCCACCCTCGACCCTGCATAGAAAAGATAGTATTTTTCACAGAATGATCTGAAAATCTTGAAAATAACATCGGTTAGCGTACCTACAAGTATAAATGATTGACTCACATATGTTAATGATTTTCAGGCATCACCATTATCAGAGTAAAATTATGGCTGGGCGTAGAGTAACCAGGCAGAGCCAAAACACAGTTCCACTACCACCACCCGTGGAGGAAGCCAGTCAAGAAAATATATATGCACAGGGTAATCCGCAGGTTGCACCACCAGTAAACCAGGGTCAGGCAAATCCTACAAACTTGCCACCTCCACCACCAGAGCTGACAACCGTGGTTATGAACCTAGCGCAACAGCTGCAGCAAATGCAACGAGCACAGGCTCAAATGCAAGTAGCAATGGGAATGATGCTTCAGACAACACATGTTACACCAATGCAGACTGGACAAACAAGTGCAGCACCGGTGGGTAACCACCCAGCACCTCAAACATCTCAACCACCAGCTGCATAGATTCCAGTACCAGGATCGAAAGCAAGTCAGGTTAATTACCAGTATCCACAACCTATGTTTAGGGCATACCCTCAAAATCAGATGGACCACTCCCAACTGGTTGAGCGATTCTTAAAGATGAAGCCCAAGGAGTTTAACGGTAAACCGTCCAATCATTTATGACCAGCACATTGGATCGACGAGATGGAGAGGAATTTTCTGATGATGACTATTACAGAAGAAGAGAAGGTATTATGTGCCACTTTCATGCTAAAAGGTGATGCACATCATTGGTGGAAATCTACCAGGGCCTACTTAAAAACCAAGCACGCCCTATTGACTTGGGCTATATATAAAGAAGCTTTCTTTGAGAAGTATTTTCCCTGAAGCTTCAAAGATTATATGGAGAAGGAGTTCCTGAGTTTATATCAGGGACAGATGTCCGTGGATGCATATCAACAGTGTTATGAGGATCAGGGACAGATGTCCGTGGATGCATATCAACAGTGTTATGAGGAACTGTTTTTCTTTGCACCACTCAACATGCAAGAAGAAGACACTAAGACCCGTAGGTTTGTCACGGGACTTAGAGGAAGCATCAGAGAGCATGTTCTAGGTTTGAAAAAGAAAATATATAATGAAGCTGTGTAAATTGCTCGAGTTATAGAATCGAGACAGAAGGAGAGCTATTTCACATAGAACAGAGGTATGAAAAGGCCAGCTGGAAATGCTTATAACGGAGGGAATAACAAGATATTTAAATCCTTCTGTGCTCAAGGCTTTACTGCTGCACCCAAGACTACCCCAGTAACACAACATCAGCCAAAGCCAAATACTGAAGGCCCAAAATGTTTTAACTACAACCAAGCGGGGCATATGGCAAGGGAGTGTCCTAAGCCCAGGAAGCAGCTACCTCAAGGACGAGTTTATGCTGTTACATCAGAGGATGCTGCCGCATCACCCGATGTGGTCACAGATATGACTGAAACCTTTTAAGTTGAATTACATTGTGTGGGCATGTAGACTAAGTTAAAATAAATCACAGGTATCGTACCTATAAATGACATACCCGCCAGAGTACTCTTCAACTCAGGAGCTACTCATTCTTTTATATCTGTGTCATTTGGAAAGAAGCTGAATTTACCCATCAAAACATTAGACCACAAACTACTTGTACGGTCACCGATGGGGTTAGAAGTGGAATTAGAAAAAGGTTATGGGCCATGTCCAGTTCTCATTGGCAGAAAACCTTAGATGCAACCTTGATCCAACTTGGGATGGCAGACTTTGACGTCATCTTGGGAATGGACTGGTTAGCTCGGCATTCTGTGAACCTATTATGCGCCGAAAAGAAGCTAACATTTAAAGACAAAGTAGGAGCAGAATTTAATTTTGCGGGAACCAAACTTCCCCGTAAACGCAAGCTCATACTCTCAGCACTAAAGGCTAAGAAGTGCCTTGAGAAAGGAGCAGTCGGGTATCTAGTATCAGTGGTCGACCTCACCAAAGAAGCACCACAGATGGAAGATATTGATGTCGTGCGGGACTACCCCGACGTATTTCCTGAGGAACTACCAGGATTACCACCCGACCGAGCCACAAAGTTTGTGATAGATCTTATACCTGGAGCCGCACCAGTATCAAAAGCACCTTATCACATGGCTCTTACTGAACTAAAGGAATTAAAAGTACAACTACAAGAACTACTGGACAAGGGTTATATTCGACCCAGTATATCACCATGGGGAGCGCCAGTATTGTTCGTAAAGAAGAAGGACGGTAGCGTTCGATTATGTATTGACTATCTGGAATTGAACAAACTGACAATCAAGAATCGATATCCACTACCTCGGATCGATGACTTGTTCGATCAGTTGCAAGGAGCAAAATTATTTTCTAAGATCGATCTTCGGTCAGGCTACCATCAGTTAAAGATTAAAGATGGTCATATTCCTAAGACAGCTTTCAGGACCAGATATGGACATTATGAATTCTTGGTCATGTCTTTTGGATTAACAAACGCACCAGCAACTTTCATGGAACTTATGAACTGGGTTTTCCACGATATGTTGGATACGTTGGTTATTGTATTTATTGATGATATATTGGTATATTCCAAGGACAAGGAAACCCATATTAAGAATCTAAATGCCACTCTACAGCGTTTAAGGAAAGAGAAGCTGTATGCCAAATTTACCAAGTGTGAGTTTTGGCTAAGTGAAGTCGCCTTCCTAGGCCATGTAGTATCCACTGAAGGAATCAAAGTAGATCCCAGCAAGATCGAGGCTATTGTAAAGTGGGAAGCACCAAAGGCGTTGCAAAAATTAGAAGTTTTCTGGGTCTCGCTGGTTATTATCGGAGATTTGTGGAAGACTATTCCCGGATTGCCGTACCTCTCACCAGTCTAACTAAGAAAGGTGAAAAGTTTGTGTGGACGGATAAATGTGAGAAGAGCTTCCAAACCTTGAAGACCAGATTGATATCCGCTCCGATTTTGACTATTCCTGTTCTTTGACAGCCATTTACCCTATACACTGATGCGTCAGGACTGGGATTAGGATGTGTGCTTATGCAAGGAGAACAAGTAATTGCTTATGCCTCAAGACAGTTAAAGACACATGAGAAAAATTATCCCACTCATGATTTGGAGTTAGCGGCAGTAGTACATGCTGTCAAGATATGGAGACATTACCTATACGGAGAGAAGTTCCAGATTAAATCGGACCATAAAAGTCTTACTTATTTATTTAATCAAAAGGAGTTGAATATGAGACAAAGAAGATGGCTGGAACTATTGAAAGACTATGATTGTGATATCCAGTATCATCCAAGGAAAGCTAATGTAGTAGCGGATGCGTTGAGCAGAAAGGCAATGATAAAATCTCAAGGAGAGGTTAGCACAACTGCAGCAATGTGTACTACTGGAACGGTATTCAATCACGACAATGAGCAGTATGTGACAGATACAACGGATGGATCACCCAACCAAGGGTTCATTCATTGGTTTTCCAATATGTTCGCTGCATTGAAGATTATATCGGATATAATTGATGAAGTGAAGACAGCTATCAAAACAGACCCTTACCTAAGAACGGTACAAGAGGACTTCAAAAATGGTAGGACTAACCCTGAGTTCACCTTGGACGAAGAGAAGGTATTGAAGTACAAAGGAAGAATATGTGTACCCGAAATAGAAAGTATGGACATTAGACACCGACTGATGAAAGAAGCCCATACCACCATCTATTCGATACACCCGGGAAGTACAAAAATGTATCATGATCTAAAGAAATTATATTGGTGGAGAGGAATGAAAGCAGACGTAGCTAAGTTCGTGTCTCAATGCCTAAATTGTCAGAAAGTAAAGGCTGAATGACAAAGACCCGCAGGACTGTTGCAGCCGTTACCGGAACCGGCATGGAAATGGGACTGCATCACTATGGACTTCGTCACAGGGTTACCATTGACTCTTCAAGTAGTTGACGCAGTTTGGATGATTGTAGACCGCCTGACTAAAACAGCTCGCTTTATACCGATACGACCTCAGTATACACTAGAGAGGTTAGCAAAGCTGTATGTGGATAATATTGTCCAATTACACGGTGTACCAGAGAGCATTGTGTCCGATAGAGATCCACGATTTACTTCCAAGTTTTGGGAAGGATTGCAAAAGGCTATGGGTACAACATTGAAGTTTACTACTGTATTCCATCCACAGACAGATGGACAGTCAGAGCGTACAATTCAGATTCTAGAAGATATGCTACGAGCATGTGTAATTGATTTTAAAGGATCATGGGATGAAAAGTAACCACTGATCGAGTTCGCTTATAACAATAGCTATCAGACTACTATACAGATGTCACCCTATGAAGCATTGTATGGCAGAAAATGTCGAACTCCTTTATTTTGGAATGAAGTTGGGGAACGTAGTCTCGTTGGACCAGAATTTGTTGAGGAAACTTGTCGAGTGGTCGACATTATCAAGGAAAGAGTGAGAACAGCCCAGAATCGTCAGAAGCAATATGCATAGACTCGACGCAGAGATCTTGAGTTCGTCGTGGGTGGTAAAGTATTCTTGAAGGTATCGCCTATGCGAGGTCTGAAACGGTTCAAACAGAAAGGGAAACTAAGTCCAAGATGTAAGACCCGTATCAATCTAACCCGGTCTTACCACCTTGAAGCAGGTTTACCCATCATGGTCGAGTCAAGTGGACCAAGGGCGTGAAGGAGATCGAGATCCTAGGTATTAAATCGACCCAAAAATACTTAAAATAAGGGAAGGGTCGCATACCCAGCTAAGCAGGGTCAGACCTCCCAAAACAGAAAGTCAGACCCTTAGTTTTGAAGGGAGGATCGGACAACTTAAGACCCTAGGGTCGACGGGATCATCGACCCTCGGTTTCTGCCGAATATAGAAATTAGAAAATTTCTATATTTTTCGATTGGGTTCTTTCCTAATCTCAAAGGGACTTATTTTAGGAAGTTCCTAGTCTATTTAAAGGATGTCCCTAAGCCACTTTCACTCCTTTCACAACCCTAATTGAATTGAGAGAAAGAGAAAAGAAGGAAAAGAAGAAGAAGAAAGGCAAGGAAGAGAACTTAGCAAAAAGGAGAAGAATTTCAGAGAAAAGTAATCTTCTCAGGTATGGATACTAATTCCATGAGTTTCTACAGACCTTAGGTTAGTTATTGATGAGAATGTGATCTCGAAAAAACCCAAACCATTAAGCTATGGTTAGGTTTTCATGGAAAACCATAGGGGGATGCATGAAAACTATTTAGATGGATTATACATGGTTTCAGACCATGGAATGGACGTAGAATGGAATGTAGGAGCAAGCCATAAGACCCCAAAAATGAAGAATGGACTAAAGGGTGGAAATTGGACCAAAGTGCACAGAGGGTCGCACCGAGGGTCGATGACCATCCGACCCTAGGTGTTCCTGACCATCGACCCTCAGCATTCGGGAAGTCCAGAAAGAGGGAAGGGTCGATAGACCCATCGGCCCTAGCATCGACCCTACCTTCGACCCTCAATTAATAGAGTAGTTTTTAATTCTGAATAAATTCTAATTAAATTCTATCGACTTTGTTAGGTCTTCTAGCAATATAATAACGTTGTAAAGGTGATTTTAAAGCTTGGAAAAATATCTTATAGCAAGCTAAGGTGAGGAACCTTAACTCCAAACTAAATTGGTTAATAATAAACTGTTTTCTATTTCTTGAGTCCTATGCTATGTTTGATTCTATGTGAATATGTTTTAATGTGCATACAACATGCCATCCAATATTTCTATTACTTGTTCCTGCATATTTACTTTATTGTTTATAACATGATGATGATGATGATAGGAATAGGCATGTGATTGTATGTGTGTGGTTAATGTGCTTGATGCGAGCGAGTATCAGGGGAGGTGTGATGATAACGTCAATAAACGTTAACCTTTGGCGGGTCTCAGCACTTTAGCTCTATCTCTAACTCAAGTCTTGTGCATTGGCATCGTCGTATCGCCATTACTTTAGCAGAACTATTATGTCGTAGGGTATCAGGGGAGGTGGTCTCGGTCCTTGTAGTCTCTGACTCTACCGGGGGGCCTTAGCTCTATCTCTATGGACATTCTGAGGGATGCTGGGGTAAGGTCTTGGATACACTGTTTGGCATTAGGATTGGTTAGTTGCGAGCCCAGTTTGCAACCCTCGCCAACAGGGGCTTACGTGTTGGTATGGCACTATATAGCAATAAAAGTAACCTTTGTTATATAATGTTCATGATTGGGTGCATGTGAGTTGACGATAAACGTGATCTTCGGATAACGTCACACACTCGTGTATAGAGGCGGAGTCAATAAACGTGACCTTTGGCTACCTAAACCTTTCTATTTCATACTGCAAACTTTAAACCGGACCAAAGATATAAATTGATTTTGCATGCATATGTATTGTTGCATTATTTTGGCTACTCACTAAGCCGTGATGTGTGCTCACCCCTCGACGTCAAATATTTTTAGTTGATGATGCAGGTTATACGGTTGAAGATTATATAAATGTCTCTGCATACGGGACGGTAGCGGCAATGGAAGCTGGAGCTGAAGAGGATACACACGACTCCTCTTGCTAGTGTAACTCGTGCGTATTTGATTAGATATTTTATAGGTTTATTTATTTGAATTTATTAAAGACTTGTATTGATATTTACTTATGTCTCGGTTGACACAGAATAAATTTTTATTTAAATTTTAATATCACATAGATTCTCAGTTCATTTTATTACAAGATTTCCGCTATTGTGTATTTACTCTGATTATGATTATGGATGTGTGGAAGTTTAGATAACACGGATATAGCCTACTCGAGATCCTGGTTGAACTGTTGATTTATTAACGGTTCATCACATCATTCTGGTTAGTCCAGAATTGGGGTGTGACACAAGATATGCCAGACCATATGAGATTCTAGCTAAGCGTGGGATAGTGGCTTACCAGTTAGCACTACCACCATCTATGTCAAGTGTGCATGACGTATTTCATATTTCCTTATTGAAGAAGTACGTCAAGGATCCAATGCGCGTTCTGATAGTAGATCTACCTGATTTGACTGATGATTTGACCTTTGAAGTAACACCAACTGAAATCACCAGCCGAAAGGTTCAACGACTACGCAATCGAGATATCTATTATGTTAAGGTTACTTGGAGAAGTAGAGACATGGAAGAAATTATATGGGAAGAAGAGAATGTTATGCGAAAGCAATACCCTCATTTATTTGACTCAGAAGGTATGAACAATTTCGAGTATGAAATTTTTATAAGTAGGGGGGAGTTGTAAGACCCGTATCAAACTAACTCGGTCTTACCACCTTGAACTAGGTCTACCCATCATGGTTGAGCCAAATTGACCAAGTGCGTGAAGGAGATCACGATCCCAGGTATTAAATTGACCCAAAAACACTTAAAATAAGGGGAGGGTCGTATACCCAGCAAGGGAGGGTCAGACCCCCCCAGTATAGAAGTCAGACCCCCATTTTTACATGGGGGTCGGACATTTGAACGTACCATGATCGTCAAAAAGGTTAGGGTACTCCTTCCTCATCGCGCTCTCCTCTTCCCAAGTAATCTCTTCGACATCTTGGCTTTTCCAATGCACTTTCACATAATGGATATCCTTGGTTTGAAGTTTCTGTACCTTTCGGCTTGAGAGCGAGCATCACAGGCACCACTTCAAATGTTAAGTCATCAGTCAAGTCTGGGGGGTCTGCTATCAAGGTGTGCGATGGATCCCTAACATACTTCTTCAATAATGATACATGGAACACATCATGAACGCTTGACATTGATGGTGGTAGAGCCAATTGATATGCTACATTACCACGTCTGGTCAATATCTCGTATGGTCCCACATACCTGGGGCATAGCTTCCCCTTCTTACCAAACCTTTTCAGTCCTTGCACCGGTGATATCTTCAAGAATACCTTGTCACCCACTGCAAATTCCAGATCTCGATGTCGATTATCCGCATAGTGCTTCTGTCGAACTTGAGCTGTCTTTACTCTCTCCTTAATTTGATTAATCACTCGACAAGTTTCTTCAACAAACTCCGGTCCCATAATTCTTCTTTCTCCCACCTCGTTCCATAACAGAGGTGTTCGACATTTTTTCCCATAGAGTGCTTCATATGGAGCCATCTGAATTGTAGCTTGATAGCTGTTGTTATAAGCAAACTCGATAAGTGACAGCTTCTCGTCCCAAGCTCCCTTGAAATCTAGGGCACAAGCTCGGAGCATATCTTCTAAAATTTGAATAGTTCGTTCTGACTGCCCGTCCGTCTGAGGGTGAAAAGCTGTACTAAACTTCAACTTGGTTCCCATAGCTTTCTGTAATCCTTCCCAAAACTTTGATGTAAAACGAGGGTCTCTGTCAGATACTATACTTTCTGGGACACCATGAAGTCTGACTAAATTATCAACGTATAACTTGGCCAGCTTATCCATGGTATACTGAGGTCTTACCACAATGAATCGAGCGGTCTTGGTGAGTCGATCGACTATTACCCAAACTGCATCCACCGACCTTGGTGTCAAAGGTAGGCCAGTTATGAATTCCATAATAATGCAATCCCACTTCCATGCAGGTTTCGATAATGGTTGTAGTAAACCTGTGGGTCTCTACCTTTCCGCTTTAACTTGCTGGCAATTCAGACATTGGAATACGAAACAAGCTATATCTGCTTTCATACCCCTCCACCAATGTAATCTTCTTAAATCATGGTACATTTTGGTGCTTCCTGGATGTACCAAGTATGGAGTGTAATGGGCTTCTGTCATAACTCGATCTATGATCTTGGAGTCCTCACTCTCAGGCATACATAACCATCCACGATACCTGAGTACCTTGTCTGAATCCAAGGTAATGTCAGGATTGCTCGTACCCTTCTCTAAGTCTTCTTGCATTGTCTTGAGATGTGGATCTTGTAGGATTGCTACCTTAACTTCATCAACTAGATCCGGTGAGATCTTCAAAGCTGCGAACATCATGGTGAACTTATGAATTAAGCCTTGCTCGACCGGATCTTCTACAGTCTCTATTATATACTCTTCGTCGCATTTAATTGAACTTGAGGCTGCAGCACATAATGCGGCATTTGTACTTGGTCCTGCCTCAGGTTTCGATGCCCACTTTCTGCTTAAGGCGTCAGCCACAACATTTGCTTGACCCAGATGGTACTGGATGTCACAGTCATAATCTTTTAATAACTCCAGCCATCTCCTCTGTCTCATATTCAAATCCTTCTGAGTGAAAAGATAAGTTAAGCTCATGTGATCTGACTTAATCTGAAACTTTTCACCGTACAAGTAGTGTCTCTAAGTCTTGATTGCATGTATAACCGCTGCTAACTCCAAATCATGCGTAGGATAGTTCTTCTCATGCTCTTTTAACTCTGCTCCTTCTTTGTCTTTAAATGTCAGCTTCTTTTTCGGCACACAATAGATTTGTAGAATGCCGAGCTAATCAGTCCATTCCCAAGATGACATCAAAGTCTGCCATCTCAAGTTGGATCAAGGTTGCATCCAAAGTTTTCTCGTCAATAAGAACTGGACATGGTCCATAACCCTTTTCTAATTCCACTTCTAGTCCCATTGGCAATTGTACAAGCAGTTTGTAGTTTAATGATTTGAGGGGTAGATTTAGCTTCTTTCCAAACGACACAGATATAAAAGAATGAGTAGCTCCAGAATCAAAGAGTACTTTGGCGGGAATGCCATTAATAGGTACGATACCTGTGATTTGTTTTAATTTAGTCTACATGCTCACACAATGTAATCACAAAGTGAAAGGTACAGGTCATACCTGTGACCACATCAGGTGATGCGGCAACATCTTCAGATGTAACTGCATAAACCTTTCCTTGTTGTAGCTGCTTCCTAGGCTTAGGACACTCCCTTGAAATATGTCCCACTTGATTGCAGTTAAAACACCTTAATCCTTCACCATTTTGCTTCGGTTGCGATGGGGCTGCTGAGGTAATCTTGGCTGCAGCATTAAAGCCTTGAGTACGAAAGGGTTTGAATGTCTTGGTGTTCCCTCCATTATAAGAATTCCCGTTAGGCCTTTTGATTCCCCTATTTTGAGCAAAGTAGCTCTCTTTCTGGCTCGACTCTATCACTCGAGCAAATTGTATAGCTTCATTGTAGACTTTCTTCTCAAGTCCCAGAACATGTTCACGTATGCTTCCCCTAAGTCCCATGACGAACCTTCGGGTCTTCGTATCTTCCTCTTGCATACTGACTGGCGCAAAGAAGAACAGCTCATAACGTTGTTAATATGTGTCGACAGTCATCTGTCCCTGATATAAACTCAGGAACTCTCTCTCCATAGAATCTTTGAAACTTCTAGGAAAGTACTTCTCAAAGAATGCCTCTTTATATATACCCCATCTCAATTGGGTGTGCTTGGTTAACAAGTATGTCCTGGTAGACTTCCACCAATGGTGTGCATCGCCCTTTAGCATAAATGTGGCGCACAATAATTTCTCTTCTTCATTCATTGTCATCATCATAAAGTTTCTTTCCATTTCATCAACCCAGTGTGCTGGCCACAAAGGATCTGCTGGCTTGCCATTAAATTCTTTGGGTTTCATCTTTAGGAAATGCTCGATCGGTCTGGAGTGGTCGAGCTGATACGGAGCATAGGCCCCATTCATAGGTGGTTGGTACTGATATCCACCCTAAGCTACTTCAGGGTTCTACACTTGAGCCTGCATTCTTGGTGTTTGAGGTGCATGGGGTACCGTATTACTTCTCCCTGAAACTGTGCTTGCATGTCCTACTGGCATTGGTGTCGTATGTGCAGTTGAAAAAGTCATGCTTATGGCAGCTTGCATATTAGATTGCACCTGTTGTATTTGCTGCAGCTGTTGTGCCAAGTTCATTACCGCCGTAGCCAAATCCGTAGGTGGGACTGGTAAGTTAATAGGATTTGTCTGGCCATTAGCCACTGGCGGTGCTGTATTTAGATTCTCTAATGCTTCCTGATTTATGTGGTTGTCTTCCTCCACAGGTAGTTTTGGTGGTATTGGGTCACGTTCTTGTATGTTCCCTCTTCGCCCAGCCATTTCTTGTTCTGGTGGTAGTAGTGTCTGAAAACAATAATAGCACATGTGAGGCCATCAATATAAATTATTCTCTTAAGTCCAAATCCAACTAATCAATACAAATTTCAAAATTTTTAGATCATTCTGGCAAAAATACTATATTTTCCATCGTAGGGTCGATGATAGGGTCGGTCCTTATGCGATCCCAGGGTATGCGACCTTGAGAATTACTGTCAGCTTACCGAGAGCCTAGGGTCGATGGTAGGGTCGGTATACATCCGACCCTAGGTCCGACCCCTAGTTCTCTGTCAGATCACCGAGAGGCTAGGGTCGATGACAGGGTCAATCGTAGGGTCGCATGTCTTGGTCGAATTCTGGGACCCTACGGTCCAGAATCAGGTTTTTAATCCCGATTTTGGGATTTATTTCCCATTTTTTCTCCTTCCTTCCAACTCAACTCGGTTTCCTGAGTTGCTACAGTAGCGACCCCTGGTGTTTGGTGATCTTTTCTTCCATTTGCGACTTTCGCTCCATCTCTTCAGGTATACTCTCTACTATTTCGTATTTTGAAGCTTTCAAAACTGGGTTTTTCCCCATTTATGTCATTTTTTTCAACATAAAAAATTTTCTATCGGTAAAAATTCGATTTTTATTAGGGGCTTTTGCTGTTGGTCACCCAATGGACGAAAGCCCTCAAAAATATTTAAGTTTCATCGGTTGGTTATCGAAAAACTTGAAAATTTCTAATTTTGACCTAATTTTTGAGATTTTTTGAATTTATTAAAATTTCTTTGAATTCAATCTTTCTAGATTAAATTCCCAACTTATGAACCTTGCAAGATGGTTGGAACCTATATAAGTCCTCCTGCCCAAGTGGATGGGTGAAAGTGAGGCTTTTGACCAATTTATGCCGTTATAATGCCAAAATTATTGGGTTTTTCACCATTACTAAACCATTATTTGTCTTTCTTTGTTTTGGCAGATAATATGGCTCGTACCAAAGTATCTAGGGTTCACGACCCAGTTCGTTTCCGCTCTAACGAGGCCAAAGCTTAGTATGCTCGCTATGCTCGTAAGATGGTAGAGGGAGGTCATCGTGTTGACTTGGCTAGTCTAGCTTTGTTCGATGTGGAGACAGCATTTGGTGACATGGGATGGCTTCCCGTGATTACCTACGACGCCTATACCCGTCCGGATCTGGTGAGACAGTTCTATTGTAATCTTCAGGTGGTGGGAGATCACAATGACACTGAAAGGGGTAGGGAGCTCAGGATCATGAGCTACATCAAAGGAGTAGAGGTTTCCTTTGACTGCCAGCAGTTAGCGGATCTCTTGGGCATATCACATGACGGCCCTTTAGTGTACTATGTTCCCAGGGAGCCCCAGTTCTTTTCCTTGGAGATGCGGGGTAAGATAGACCGTCAGCTTATCAGAGAGGATCGCTGGGAGATGAAAGCGATCAACCTACGTCCAGAGCCTCGGGTGTACTGTAAGATCATCCAGCATAACCTGATACCCCAGAGTGGACATTACGAGAGGATCTCCCAGCTGACGTAGTACTTACTTTACTGTATCTGCACTAGGCAGCCTGTCTGCCTCCCTTATATTATTATGAGGTCTATGCTACGCTGCCTAGTCAGATAGGCAATCTGCCCTATGTGCGTTTGATCAACACCCTGCTTACCCGCCTAGGTGTTGATTTATTGGGTATTAGGATTCAGGAAAAGACTTTCTCATCCGTTCTAGACTGGGAGGCCATCTGTAGGATGGGCATGCGGGATGCCCAGGTCAGTGATGAGGAGAGAAATAATCTGGTGCATCCTCGTACTCAGGTAGAGGTGGCAGACGCTGAGGAGGCAGCAGGAGCAAGGGTTCATGGGGGTGATGATGAGGATCGTATGTATATGGATGTAGACGCTATACCTCCTCCATCACCTCCACATTCTACTGGAGCTGGTCCATCTCGGGCTCCTTCATATATGGCTGGCCCTTCACCCCCACCCTCTGATGATATTATGGGGCTGTTGCGTGAGATTAGGGAGGCCCAGCGCATGTCGGATCAGCGGATGGCTGAGCTGGCAGCTAGTCTCCAAGTGACCCCGACTCAGGTGGCCTGGTTTACTAGAGTGTATGCTGAGGACTATGATAGAGATCGCGAGGCACGTCCTCCTCCAGCACCTCCAGCTCCATGATGTATATATATTTTCTTTTGTTTTTCTTGTATTAACGAGTAACTGTCTGGATTGTGGACTGTACTCTGATTTGGATATGTGTAAACATTGCTTTAGATTTGATGTATATAAAGCTTGTTCCTTCTTTTATATGTGAATTATTCTCTTTCTTAATTTTGTCTCATACAACACAGGTGCTTATAGTGTGTTCTTATTACAGCTTTTAACTTAAATCCTAACTCAGTTCACGTACTTTTGCGGAAGTATACTGGTTTAACAGATAGGGCCTGAGAGCTCTGATACCAAGTTATCACACCCCAATTCTGCACTATTCAGAATGGTGTAATGAACCGCTAATAAACCAACGGTTCAATCAGAATCTTGAATAGGCTGTGTCCGTTTGTTTAAACCATACACATACACAACAATAATCAGAGTAAATACACAATAGCGGAAGTCTTTAATATTAAATGAACCGAGAGTCTAAAGGTGATAACATAAATAAATTATTTAATTATCTTCCAAATAGTAAGACATAAATAAAATATTTAATCAATTACATCGTCTGTATATAATTGAATAAAAACTAATAAAAAATATAAGAGTTGCACTCGCATGACGAATCATGCGATTCCATCAAAACTTCAGCATCCATTGCCGCTGCATGTCCATACACCGGAGCATTCATATAATCTTCAACCGTAGTACCTGCATCATCAACTAAAAGCATTTGACGTCGAAAGGGTGAGCACACATCACGGCTCAGTGAGCAAACAAAACAATGCAACAAACATATGCATGCATTCAATTCATATCTTTGGTCTGGTTCATAAGTTTGCAATGTGCTATAGAAAGGTTCGGAGGCCACCTCACCTCTATACACGAGTTTGTAGAGCCACCCAATGAATACGACATTGCCATCCCACATGCACCCACCATGGACAAGTATACACCCAATGAAAACGGCATTGCTGTACCGACTGCCCATACCAACACGTAAACCCCTATTGGCAAGGGCTTGCAAACTGGGCTCACAACTAACCAATCCTAATGTCAAACAGTGTATCCAAGGCCTCACCCCAGCACCCCTCAATACATCCATACAGATAGAGCTAGGGTCTGGTGACCAAGCTGAACCACAATGCCACGTCCCCCCTGATGCCCTACGATGTATTAGTTCTGCAAAGGTAATGGCGATACGACGATGTTAGTGGACAAGACTTGAGTAGAGATAGGGCTAGAGTCTGGTGATCAGGCTGAACCACAATGCCACGTCCTCCCCCTGATGCCCCACTCGCATCAAGTACACTAACCACACACATACATTCACATGCCTATTCCTAGCATCATCATCATCATCATGTTATAATAAACGAAATTGAATATGCATGAACAGTAATAACAGGAATAGTAGATGACATGTGATATGCACATTAAAATCATACAATCATAGAATCATACACGGCATTAGACTCAATAAATGAAAACAGTTTATTATTAGCCAATTAGTTTAGGTCTTGTTCCCTCACCTTTGATTGAGTGTAGATCCTCTTTCAAGCTCTAAAAATCACTTTTATATCACTAGAAAAACCTAACAAATTAATAGATTCTAATTAGAAAAAAAATTCCAACAATTTAAGCTTACTATAAAGCTAGGGTCGCAGGATGGGTCGTAGGTATCTGAGACCCTAGGGTATAGGGTCGATCACAGGGTCGGTTACCCATCGTCCCTATGTGCGACCACAACCTCCCTGGACTTCCCGAGAGCATGGGGTCGATCATGTAGTCTCGTAGGTCCATTCTAAGAATGTTTTATGGCTCATAACTATGATTTTTACACACTTTCCATTGTCTATGATGATTATTTTCACGGATTCCTTCGAAACTCATCCATGGGTAGATGATTTGGTTTTCTCCCAACCCTAACTTCTTCATAAGCTATTCTAGGGTCTTCCATAATTCACGGGTAATGTATTCATACCTTAGGGTTGCTGAGATTCAGAGATTTCTCTAAATTCCTTCTCTTTAGTTGTCTTCTCAAATTCTCCTTCTCTTCTTCTTCTCTTCCTTCTCTTCTCTTTCTCTCACTCTCAATTATCTCAATTAGGGTTCCAAAAAGAGTGAAAGAGGCTGAGGGACATCCTATTTATAGAGGAAAACCTCCCAAAATTCTTCCCATCGAGATTAAGAAAGGACTCCCTAAAATTAGGAAAGTTTCTTAATTCATGATTTCAGTCTGTCACCATAAGGTCGCTGCTAGGGTCGTAGAATCCGCCGACCCTAGGATTGAAAAGTCAAGGGTTGGACTCTGTTGAGGTGGAGTCGACCCTACCTGTTTATGCATGCGACCCTACCCTCATATTTACTGTTTTTGGGTCAAATTCATACCTGGTTTTGTGATTTCCTTTACGTACTTGGTCCACTTAGCTCGACCATGATAGGTAGACCTGTTACAAGGTGGTAAGACCAGTTAGTTCGGTACGGGTCTTACAAAGAAAGGGAGGAACAAATCATAAGAGAAAATCCCAACTTGTTAAACAAAAAAGTGACCATCAGGAGAAAGCGGTCGATACACCGGACTGTATGGTAGGAACAGGCATAGCAACTGACAAATCCCAGAAGGGTCTTGGAGAGTTAACCGGATGATGTCATGGTCAATACTCCGTACCGACTGGTATATCAACCAACCAATGGTAGAAGGTTTAGATATTCTACTAGACCATAAGTCGGTCAATAGTATAGCGATGGATATATTGACCAGTAAAGCCTAGACTTAGGTAATTCCAATTGTATCAAGTAGGACTTTTAACTAATAACCCTACACCTTGAATAGGCATAAGAACACCTTGCGTATCACACCCCAATTCTGCACCAACCAAAATGGTGTGATGAACCGTCAATAAACCAATGGTTCAACCAGGATCTCGAATAGGCTGTGTCTATTTGCTTAAACCATACACATCCACAACCATAATCAGAGTAAATAAACAATAGCTGAAGTCTTTATACTTTACTAATGAACTGAGAGTCTAACAATGATAACATAAATAAATTATCCAATTATCTTCCATTAACTAAGACATAAAATAAAATAAAATAAATTAATCAATTACATCGTCTGAATAATTCAAATATAAATCTAATCGAAGACGCATGAGTTGCACTCGCATGACGAATCATGCAACTCCATCATAACTTCTACATCCATCACCGTAGCATGTCCGTATATAGGAGCATTCATATATTCTTCTACAGTTGTATCTGCATCATCAATTAAAAATATTCGACGTCGAAAGGGTGAGCACACATCACGGCTCAGTGAACAAACAAAACAATGCAGCAAACATATGCATGCATTCAATTCATATCTTTGGTCTGTTTCATAAGTTTACAATGTCCAATAGTAAGGATAGGTGGCCGCCGCACCTCTATACACGAGGGTGTGAAGCTGCCCAAAGGATCAAACACCAATGCCGTCCCACATGCACCCATCATGGAATAGGGATAGAGCTAAAGTGCTTAGGATCGCACCGCATCACACTTCCCCTGATGCCCTACCCATACCAATACGTAAGCCCTTGTTGGCAAGGGCTTACAAACTGGGCTCGCAACTAACCAATCATAATGTCAAACAGTGTATCCAAGGCCTCACCCCAGCATCCCTCAATACGTCCATAGAGATAGAGCTAAGGCCCCCGACAGAGTCAGAGACTACACGGTACGAGACCACTTCCCCTGATGCCCTACGACGTAATAGTTCTGCTAAAGTAATGGCGATATGACGATGTTAGTGGGCAAGACTTGAGTAGAGATAGAGCTAGAGCTGGTGACCAAGATGAACCACAGTGTCACGTCCTCCCCCTGATGCCCTACTCGCATCAAGTACACTAATCACACAAACATTCACATGCCTATTCCTAGCATCATCCTCATCATCATGTTATAAATAAACAAAATTAAATATGCATGAACAGTAATAGCAGAAATATTGGATGGCATGTTAGATGCACATTACAAGCATACAAGCATAGAATCATTCATGGCATCGAACTCAATAAACAAAAATAGTTTATTATTAGCCAATTAGTTTAGATCTTGTTCCCTCACCTTTGATTGCTAGTATATCCTCGTTCAAGCTTTATGAATTAATTTTAAATCACTTGAAAACCTAATCAAGTTGATAGATTTTAATTAGAATTAATTCCCATAGGTTTAGACTAACAGAAGCTGAGGGGTCGTAGGTGGGGTAGCACCTGGGGTCTCAGTTTCTGTGACCACAGGGGGTAGCGTCGCAGGTAGGGTAGCACCTGGGGTCTCAGTTTCTACGACCCTAGGGTGTAGGGTCACAGGTGGGGTTGAACATACTTCGACCCTACATGGGACCACACCCTCCCTGGAACTTCCCAAGGGCATGTGGTCGAACATATGAGTCTCATAAGGTCGAATATCATGCGACCCTACGTGCGACTACACGTGTTATGGTCGACCTTTCACTCTTAAGTCCACTCCTTCATGTTTGAATCCTTTGGCTTATCTTCATAGTCCTTCGTATGATTGTTTTATGGCTCAAAACCATAATTTTATTCACCTTCCATTGTCCATAATGATTTCCTCCATGGATTCTCTTGGAATTTATCCATGGATGGATGATTTGGGTTTCTCCTAATCCTACCTTCTTCATAAACTATTCTAGGCTCTTAATTCATGTAGGGATTTAGGTTCATACCTTAGGTTTGCTGAGATTCAGAGGTTTCTCTGAACTTTCCTCTTCCTTCGTCTTCTTCTTAGATTTTTCTTTTCTTCCTTCTCTTCTCGTTCTCTCACTTTCAATTAGGGTTCTAAAGGAATAAAAGAGGCTAAGGGATGTCCTATTTATAGAGGAAAACCCTCCATAATATGCCCCAATGAGTTTAGGAAAGACCCTCTTCGAATTAGGATGGTTTCTTGATTTTTGATTTCTGGCTGTTTCCGTGGGGTCGAAAGTAGGGTCGCAGAATCCGTCGACCCTACATTTTTTAAAACATGCGACCCCACTTCCCTTGTCATGGGTTGGACTCTTTTGAGGTGGGGTCGGTCATACCTGTTTAAGTGTAAGACCCATATCGAACTAACCGGTCTTACCACATTGTACCAGGTCTACCTATCATGAGCCAAGTGGACCAAATACGTAAAGAAACTACAAGACCAGGTATGAAGTCTAACCCAAAAATAGTCAAATATGAGGGTAGGGTCGCATGCCTAAACAGGTATGATCGATGCCACCTTAAAAGAGTCCAACTCATGACTTATTAGTCGTGAGGTTGCATGACTAGAAAAACGTAGGGTCGACGGATTCTGCGACCCTACGTGCGACCCTACGATAGCAGACAGAATCCAAAAATTAGGAAACCTTCCTAATTCAAAGTAGGTCTTTCCTAAACTCATTGGGACTTATTATGGAGGGTTTTTCTCTATAAATAGGACGTCCCTTAGCCTCTTTCACTCCTTTAGAACCCTAATTGAAAGTGAGAGAAAGAGAAAGAGAAGGAAGAGAAAAAGAGAATGAAACTTGAAGAAGAAGACTAAGGAAGAGGAGGAAGTTCAGAGAAACCTCTGAATTAAAGTATGAACCTAATTCCCTACCTGAATAAGAGAGGCTAGAATAGTTATGAAGAACATAGGATTAGGAGAAACCCAAATCATCCATCCATGGACAAGTTCCAAGAGATTCCATGGAGAAAATCATTATGGACAATGAATGGTGTATAAATTGTAGTCTTGAGCCATAGAACAATCATAGAATAGACCATGAAAGGGGTATGACAATTAAAATGATCGGTGGTCCAGTCGCTCACCAAAATTTCACATATCATAAATTTGGGGTATGACACGTCTGTCTCATTTATTGCCATCAAATCCTCCTGATATTAAGCTTAGGGATTGAATCGAATCTCTGCCTGTATTTTGAGTTGGATTTTTTATGTTGTCCCATGCATGAGTGGGCCTTCCTAATGAGGGCCACATGTAAGACCCTTATCGCGTCTCTCTTTAATTGCTGTTGGACGGCTCAGATCCCATCCATCATATTTTCCTCCAACACCACCCACCTTCCTCTTTACTGACTTAACTAGACATCATGAATCAAACATGGATCAGTCGCTTTCATGGAAAGCTAGCAAGTGTCCCATTCCACTACCCTTCAATCCCTACCGGCACTGCTGACCCCAAACGCAAGGATGCATATGCATGATCACACAAAGAAATTTATTGGATGGTATGTTATGACACAAAAGCATGTTATCAATCACACAGCATAATAAATAAGAGAAACATACGCATCCAAAGGTTTAGTTCCTTTACCGAGAGATATATAGTAAACTACTACAATTTCAATCAGGTAGCCTCCTACCAAAGTCTTTGTATCTCTAAAAAATCATAAGCAATATTTTCATTAATGTATTATCCAATGGTTTATTCTAGTTTCTCATTAAGCTTATTATCCTGGTGTTCACAGTGTTGGTAACTTATCTGATAATCCATGCCAACTATAAACTGTTTGTGATTATGTCATAGCACTTGGGGATTCACTATTAATTCCATTTGTTACTGTTAAATAGTCTAAGGGAAAATTCTAACTTGATAGATATGTTGTCTGTACAAGACAGTTGAAAAGTGAGTCGGTTACCACAAGACAATAGACTCAAAGGTCAAAAATCACCATAGACTCAATGGTCAAAAATCACCTACTATTAACCTTAATAGTAAGGACTTCTTCTAACGAAGTCAGCGGTGTTCTAACACTTTAACAGGGGTCCTAAGGTTGAGTAGGAACTACTAGTGAAGCACGAGAAAGAGCTGTAGTTAAAAAGGCATGCAGCTCAACATTTACAGCACCTCACCAGGTGCTGGGCATATGGCTGGTGTCATCGGATCCCTAACACATTGGATCCACTATTTTGTCACGATCTCAAGTCTCTAATGGTCATTCTTACAGTCTTCGACAGTCCATTACATTTTTCTTATTCCATCTCTGCTAATGTTGGTGATGAACACTCCATCCTTTGATTCGTTTATGATGGAACACCATTACCATATAGTAAAGCCTTAAGGATACGAAGATGCTACATCGCTGATATTTTAACTCAGCCTCTCTACACCATTCCATGATTTGATTCTGTTTCCTTGTATACTGTAATACCGATTTACATCTTAGAGTTGAAAAGATACTTACAAGGATTCGTCTCCTTTGATCTCTCCGATGAACTCATGCTTGTAGAGGCGAGTTTCTATCTTTTCCCTTCTCCTTCTCTTTTTTTTTATTCTCTGTTCCTCTTAGTTGTGTGGTATCCAGAGAGTGTTCTTCCTCTACTCTCTTCTTCTTCCTCTCTTCTCTTTCATGTTCGTGCATTAGAGGTTTCTCTAAGCCTTGTTTTTGGCTTAGTGGATGGATGTGGGAGGAATGAACCCAACCCATAATCTTTCAATGATAGAATGGGATCACCTCCTCACAAAATCGGTAAGTGTAGGATCCCATAATGGAAATGGGATGATTTCCTCCTTTTCTTCCATTCTTGAACCTGTAAGGATTTGGTTACCATGAATAAGCCGTTGGGGATAAGCTTTCCATGCAAGGAGAAGATTGAGTTTGAATCGATGGGTCCCACATATAATTCACCAACAGCCAGTTTCACTCATGGAGGTGCAGCGGCACAGCATGCTGTTGATGTTCAACCGCACCACCTCTGCCTCACGCTAGACCTCTTTTTAGCCGGTTAGCTTAGGTGCATGTGTGCACGGTACTTGGTGATCTTATGGGCTGGGTCCTAAACTTTTCTCAGTGTTCTGTAGTGTCCACTAATGACATGAGAGGTTAAAGGTAGTGGTTTGGTGTCACCTCCTAGGTATGTCATTGTCGAGGGACCATGTCAGTTCGATATGTTCGCACGTGGGAAGATCCGACACACGCCCAAATTGATCAGATCGTAACGGGGTTTGGGCATGGGTCTTACAGTTGGTATATGTGGAGCCCAAAACTCCAATTGTTAGATGAGTAAGAGCTAGCCTTGATACCAGAGTGGATGATGTTGGGTCCTAGACTGAGAGAGACTAACTGTCGGCCCATTCCTCAAGTATAAAGTCGCATTATTTAGAATAACATTGTACTACGGAGTAGACATAAGAATACGATTGTGCACTTTATGAGTTCGTGGCATATTGCATCATAGTGCGACAACAGATCTGCTTACCTTACTTGATTCTATGGACACTGATCACCACAGCTCTTCGGGCTCACTATAATCTTCCTCCAAACTATATGACTTTTGGGCTTATGGATCTTTGTCTACACCACTATTTGGATACCGTTTGATCCATACAATGTCCGAATTGGTGGATTCGATTTAAAATCCTTTGGATCCAAGTTATAACCATTATGTCACTGGGGTTTCTTGATTTAAAATCATCTAGAGTCAAGTGGTAACGCTTATATTTTTTTGCATCAACCAATCAAACGAGTGTATGATCAAATACGGAACCTGCTGTTGTAGTCGTAGGTTCAGGGGGCAAAGCCACTGGTGTAGGAACTTTAGTAGGTCCTTTTCCAGTAGTACATGTAGGGGGTGGTGTAGAAATCGTAACCGAGGAGCGGTAGGGGAAAACCATCATCCTTCATTCTTAGTCATCCTTAAATAACGTAGGATGCTTCGATCCATTTAAAAATAGTTTTACCAATTTTATTATTGTTCCTATGATCTTGGGTTCAATACAAATCTGATCTAACACCTAAATAAGCACTTGGGTGCTCACCATTGTTAGTGAGTGAGGATCCTTTCCAAGTAACCATGGAGAGATGATTCACCAAGCTTTGATCTCCTTTTTATTAACTCGAAGGAAAATCGATAGAAATAGGAAATTGTTACCTCCCGTCTATTGTTCCATTGAGTGCTTGTCCCAAAAGTAATCGAGACTCCTATCCTTTTCTTCTTCTACCTTTTTCAAACCTTTCTTTTTCCTCCCTTCTCCAACAACACGTCAAATCACCCTTCTCCTCTCTTTCCTTTTTGGTTAGTCTAGGAGGTGAAATGGAAGGAAAGAGAAATAAACCCAATGGGTATTGATCATTAAAGATTTCAAAATGGCAAAGGAGAGGATTTCGCTTCTTTCCTTCTTGTAGAGCCGTACCGTAAGACCCACACTCCATGAACTCGACCTAAACTTTGATTTCATGTCGTAACAGGTCTTCCAATCATCATCGGGCCAGACGAGACGAGCGGATGACAACCAGGTATGAAATCAGACCAAACGGACCAAAATAAGTATGAAATTAGTCATACCGGTCGATGGTACCGGTCTTAGCATGGTACCGGTTGACCGGTATAGTCAACAGACTATTAAGATCCGGAACAGGATGTCTGTGGGTCCTACTTTCCAAATTCCAAACCCTAGGACTTTCCTAATCCGAGGAGGTTTCCTAAACCTAAATCCTAGCCTATTTAAACCCCTCTAAACCTCCTAGAATCCCTTCCTCACAAACCTTAGAGAGGAGAAGGAGATTTTAGCACGTACAACATTTGAAGATCATTCTTAAGATGGTAAGTGGCAGCCGACTCTATGTTAAGAGGGACAATTACTCATTTACCCAAGAATATGTGATGTTCTTTGGCCACAAGGTTGGGAAGAAACATTGGCTGTAGATGATAGCAAGGTGTAGGCTATCAAAGAATGAAGAGTTCATGCAAAGGTCACTAATCTATGATCCTTCCTTGGCGTAGCATGCCAAAAAAACCTTTGAAGAATTAAGGAGGAACATGTGCTTGCTTTGCCTTTCCTGACTATGGAAAGCCATTCGAGGTATACACAGATGACTCTAATTTTGTTATTGGTGGAGCAAGAAGGACATCTCATTGCCTACGAGAGCCCCACAAGCTTAATGATGTAAAGACGTGGCGTTAAGACTTCCTATTTGACTTGAGGCATATTAATATGCCTCAGACACAAAGGCCTATGTGAGAACTTGTCTAGGGACCACTCCCCATGCTGAAGAGACCATGGAAAAGTGTCTACATGGAGTTTTCTACAGTTTTGATACATATTGATTATGGATAGAATGTGACCTCCTTCGTGGCATGTGCCCACGAAATGCTCCCAACGCTAGAGGAGTGTGCCCACGTACTTGGCTTATTTTGCATGGCGTGTTAGTCACTGCTTCTGTTGAGGTTTTTTCTTTTTCTTTTGGTTCCCGATGGCTATGCCGAGGGTGAGGTCCCCTTGTAAATTTAACTTGCAAGAGTTTTTTGTTAGAGTTTTTGGTTCTATGGAATGTTTGGATCGGGTACATGTCACTTTTAAAGACCCAAATTCAATCATTTACCTTTTATGATGTATGTCCCTACATCCTTTTGACAGTCCAAAAAGTTATGAATGCAACCAAATTTTAGACTGACTGGAGTTTATATAGGGCTTGAGGATGTGCCTAAACAAGATGCCATCTATGGGAACAAGAAAAATTAGTTGCTTGAAGGATTTGCAAATATGCTTGGGTTTGTAATGGGAGGCTACTTTGCATACCTATGACCTATTAGTTGGTACTTTTGGGTTCTTATTTTAATACTTTTGAAATCTTTGTATCTGATATGCCTGCCTATTCTTCAAACTTTGGCAGTAACTTTCTGGTTTAGGCTCTGTTTTGATTTTAAGTTGTCCAATAGATGTAAGTTGGTGTGAAATCCATGGGTAAAGGAATCTAATTAATTATACTTATACAACCTCCAATAAATAGAGGATGTGTTTTCGAAGGACTGTCTCAATGGAGTATGGCCATGTGAAACTGTAGCAGGTAACTAGAGAATATAAAGCTAAGTAGATGCATATGCAAGTGTACTTGGCAAAGGTACGAAGCTCGTGATGGCCGATTTGAGAGATTTCACCAACTCAGTTTATATCTAACGTCAAAAAAGAAAAAAAAAGAAAAAAAAAAAACACAGCAAACTCCCAAGAGGTTCACAAAGAAGCTCGCAAGATTCAAGTAAAGTCCCAACAATACGTAGTATACGAGGGAATATTAGACTCTCAAAAGCTAAGTATGTGATGGCCGAGGTGCATGAAGGTATCTGCAGGAGTCATCGGTGCAGTATGCTAGGGAGTGGAGGACAAACATGGCCAAGCAATGCGAAGAATATGTCAAGGAGTGCGGGCACTACCAAAAAGCACGATCCCCATTGTGTACTGGGGCAACGACATTCTGGCACCTTTTCCAATGGTCAAGCAACAACACAAATATCTGATCATTTCCATCGACTATTTCACCAAGTGGGTGTAAGTAGAACCATTGGCAGACCAAAAGGCTCCTAATCTCCATTAAGGATGAGGATTCAACAACAAATCTCGTGGAAGATGATATATGCGAGACAAGGTGCCTTCTTTAACGTAGAGTTATTTAAAATAATATTGGGGAAGAAAGTCAGAGGGGGGGGGGGGGGTATGGCTATAAAACTAGATTTGTAGAAAGCATACGAGACTCCACAATGGGATTTCATGTTGCGGTAATCACACGATTTGGTTTCTCAAAAGTTTTGATAGAGGTCAACTCATGCATCTATATGTGTTGCTCAACGGATTACCGATGTAATACCCCCAGTCTTTGTGGCATTAAGTCGTGTAAAATTTTCTTCTTGATGGTTGATTGTAGACATTTCTGCCAAGCTAAGGTTGTTCTTATATAGGTGCTATTATTTTTTTTATTTAAATTATTATATATAGTGGTTTGGGATCTGATGGACCCCACATGGTCGGTTAAGCACTTGCAAGCCATTTGTTAGGCTACTTGGTAGCTCCTTAGCAATGCCAAGGCTACTTGGTAGCTTACTTGGTTATATGGCACCATTATTTTTTGTTTAATATATTAATGTAGTGGTTTTATGGATTATTATTCAAATAAATCATTTTGTAGTCCTCAGCTTTACCGTCCCTATCATGATGCACTATATGCTTACATAGGCATTGATTGAATCATGATGTGTTTGAAAGGTGCAAGTCAAAATTACTCAGACTATGCGAGACAGGGGTACTCGTCTCTGGATATTAGTCTCTGGGCGTCGCTTCTCTCGATGGTCAGTGCACATATGGTTTGTGAAGTCCCCTTCATGAAAAGACCTAATGTACGTTGAGTGGTGACCTTAGTGCCTAATGCTCTATTGCCAGTGACTTGACAATTATTAGAGTGTATGCGTACCTGCAAATTGCCTATTTGAAAAAATTTATCGTGTTTGACTTTGAATCCATCCAGATATTTTTATTTATAAATATAAAATATTTTTGTCATACAAAATTGATGAATTATTTTGGTTTTATGAAAAATGGCAGTTCTGTATTTTTTGATCCCTATTTATTACCTAGACCACGCTTTTGGAAGTTGTTAAGGTATACCAAAAGGTAATCTGGATATGACATTAGGAGGCTAGCTAGCATCTAATTCAGGATTGGACTTTATGATTGGTAATCTCTAACTAACCTAGAGATATAAAAACATCTCAAGGTCACACAGGCAAGGCAAGGCAAGGCAAGGGAAGGGGAGGGGAGGAAAAGCTCAAAATATCAAGTTATGGCATATTTGTCCAGTTGGGTTGAGCACTCACTCAGATTGCTTGTGAGATCCTTGAATATCAAGTGGGTTCGTTATATAATCATCTAGAATTCTTCAACAAAAAAGGTATGTTAAAATCATCAAAAAGGTATGACATTCTACTTAACTTGTTGGATTAAACAAGTTACATGGCATCTGTAATAGATTTTCAGTTTTGATATGATATTATATATAACATTGAATTGAATTGAATTGAAAGTCTTCTTCTAATCTAGGATGTTTTTTCAAATAGATTATTATATGAGAAAATGAAGAGAGCCGTCTAGATCTATGAGGAATGATAAGCAAGCAAGCAAGCAAGCAAGCAAGCAAGCAAGCAAGCAAGCAAGCAAGCAATGTTGTGTTGGGCACATGATCTTTGAGAGTGCGTATGTCGGTCATTCAAAATCGAAATTGTCTGTTGTCTGGTTTGCTTAAAAGAACTCAGAGCATCGTGTTTGTCCACAAAATTTCAGCCGCAGTCACGCTTTGTAGCCCCTTCAAAAGATGGGTGATGGGTGCACCCCCAACCATATGTACGTACGTCGGATGAGTGGATGGGCAAGTTCCGGAAGACATAACTCTACGACCGTGGGTCCGTTCGGACAGTCCGACCACTCGTTTTGGGGTGTTTTTTCGAGATCTACGAGACGGAGCGGGTCCCGGACGCGCAGGAGGGGCGGAGCGGAAGCGGGAAGAGAATTGGGGGGTGAAAACTTGCGTCGGCCATAACTTTGTGCTCGGATGTCGGATCGGGGTGCTCTTTTTTTTGATTTTGGGTGTCTCGTCGCGATCTACGCAGCCCAAGGCGCCAAAGGCGCCTTGCTCCCTTGGAATCGCGAAAAAACCTCTTTTTGTGCTTCAAATCCTATTTTTTCTGTCTGCTGGAAGGGGTTGTCATTCTATATTCTCCCATTACTCAAAGAATACACGGGCAATCGTGGGATGAAATATGGATTCAAAACCTATAATGGACCCATATGAACAAGGAACATTTCGATTGTCGAAATTCATTAATTTTTTCCTTATGAAGATTTTAATAATTAATTAGATTAATGCTCCTATTTAATTAGACAAAACACGGCTCTGGTGGTCGGGGTGGACTTTTGCAAACGGTGACATCCTCGCCTCAAGCCTCTCCCTATTACTTTTTATTGCTACTCCTTAACATTAAGTTCTTAATTTTTGCAATTCTGTCTGTCAACTATTTAGTTTAGTATTCCGAGAATGGATTGGCTATAAAACTGAACTGGACAGAGAGAATGGATTGGCAATTCTGTCTTGAACGTCATCAATTTGAAAACAAACCGGCACCACTACTATAATGCAAAATTAAGTCAATGTCGTAGTAAGAGATCCAAACCCGAAACCGAGGAAATAATGAACCAAAAAACATGTACATTTAGGTCCCGATTAAAAACCAAAGCTGGATTGTGACCGTAAAAGGTTTATCGAACGAACCATTTATGAAACGGATCAAAACCCGAACCATTTACTAGACTAGGTGGGTTCGAATTGCTGACCAAAACCCGATTCGGTTTTCCGTCGGATTTGAATTAAGAAAACCCGAACCATTTATGGGTTCGAACCTCTTAACAAACCCGAACAATTTATTAGGCCGAACCATCATACGGGTCAAATGCTTATCAATCCTTAACCATTTATTAGCCGTACCGTACGGGTCCAAAATGATTTAACCCTACCCGAAGCATTTATTAGGCCGAACCATCATACCTGTTCCAATGCTTACCAAACCCGAACCATTTATTAGCCCAAACCATCGTACGGGTTCAAATGCTTACCAAACCCGAACCATTTATTAACCGTAAGGGTTCAAAATGATTTAAACCGAACCCAAACCATTTATTAGGCCGAACCATCATACCGGTTCCAATGCTTACCAAACCCGAACCATTTATTAGCCCAATCCATCGTACGGGCTAATAAATGGTTCCAATGCTTTCCAAAAACCCGACCCCCACATCAGCTGTTAGAAGGGTTCAAAATGCTTGCTAAAACCCGAACCCAAATCGATAAGAGATATATGGACCCAAAATGCTTACCAAAAACCCGACACCACATCAGCTGTTAAGACGGGTTCAAAATGCTTGCTAAAACCCGAACCCAAATCGATAAGAGATATATGGACCCAAAATGCTTACCAAAAACCCGACACCACATCAGCTGTTAGACGGGTTCAAAATGGTTGCTAAAACCCGACCCCACATCAGCTGTTAGACGGGTTCAAAATGCTTGCTAAAACCCGAACCCACATCTATAAGAGATATGGGCTCAAAATGCTTACCAAAAACCCGACCCCACATTAGCTGTTAGACGGGTTCAAAATGCTTGTTAAAACCCGAACCCACATCTATAAGAGATATGGGTTCAAAATGCTTACCAAAAACCCGACCCCACGTCTATGGTAAAGCAGTGAAAAACTGTGAGAGATCTATCCTTCACGCGTTGAACAAAGTTGCAACTCAAACCATGGATTTTTTCTTCGGAAGCCGACCTGCAACCACAGATTTAGAGAGTCTCCAATCGAGGATCCAGCGGTTGGAGTTAACCAGGCGCACCTGTCGATTAATCAGGCACGCCTGTCGATGTATTGATAGACGCGCTGGGTTATTCATATCAAAGCACCAGTCATTCGGCCTTGATATGGGCACACTCCATCTGATCATCACCATCATCACCATCATCCCCTGCCTCTTCTGCATGAGCCGCATTGGTTGTTGTTGCTACTGCTACCCTCCTGGGTGGATGAGGGTGAGCCTCTAACTCCTCATCACTGATGGGCAGATTGTCCATCCTCATCCGAACAATGGCGTCCCAGTCAATGCCTGAGGTCATAGTGTCCTCGACCGTAATCTCACCCCTCATGTCCACCTGTAAGCGACACAGAAGAGTAGTGATAAGCCGACCATAAGGAAGGTTACTGATCTGATCGGGCAGAGTAGCCTGACGCATGATCCGGATAATAATGTAAGGGAGACAGACCCCCTCCCTAGTGCGGACCGCGATAAGTCAAGTCTTGGGTGAGCCGAGATAACTCACTTTGTAGTGGCGCTCTAAGGGACAATGTTATGTTGGATACCGATTGGTAGTAACACTGTACCCCCCGCACATGTTAGCCGTAACACGGTGCCTACCATACCGTAGGTCCCAATAATGCACACCCGGTGTAGAAGCTTGGTGCACAACAAGCAGTGTATCAAGGTGGTTACCCTTATCAACCATCGATGTATGGGATAGCTGCATCATGGCAGAATGATCCGACAAGGGTTGAGGAATATTTTTTGAAGATGAAGCCTCAAATGTTTCAACAAAGGATCAAATCTATTGTAGCCATATAACTAGATAGGTTTATATAGGATGCGGTGCATTATTGACTTACCCTTATGATTATAGAGGATGGACATACCTGATTCTAATTCTCGTACCTTGACAGAATACCTTCTCGATTCAACATATCAATTGGAGCTATAGATGTTATTTCTTTAGAATTAGTCCTGATTATACCAATCTAAACTACTCCCATGATCGACACCATGAATAGAGATATGAACCGAATGAACATTTAAAGGTTTAATCATTCCGAATGTACATCTTTTTTATTTTATACCTGATTTATTGATGTACCAAAACTTCTCCAGATTTACTCCTGTAGTGCATTGACCAATGGCACTATATACTCGATAGAACCTGTAACCATGAGGCTAAGAGCTATAAAATCTCTACTTCCATGTATTTGGACCACCGTACAACCTAACAATCTTTGGATGCTGGTTGGATTACTATAGATTTACTCCTGATCCTTTAAACCAAAGTTCACTAGATAAAATAAGTGTTCGTCATTATACTAAATTTCAAAGAAGGAAATGAATCACTGTTGGATAAGCATTATGATTCTTACATTTCTAGACATCCATTGATCAGATGTTTAGTTAATAAAGGAATTATTGGAAGGAATATGATTAAATTCAGATTAGATTTTACAGCCAAGGAACCTGAGATGAAGTAATAGAGGATCTGTTTCGAGATTGCTGAATAGATGGATATGAGTCATGTCTATAAAAGAGTGCATGAGCAAAAAGTGAGAACTATCAAGAGTAGCTAGTAAAGAAATTGATAACACTCAGGTAGAGTTAAAGACAGCTATATCAGGTATGAATTTTGACAAGGTAAAAGATTTCTAAAGGCAGATCTAAGAGTGGATACAAGGATGAAGTCAAAAATTGTGGCATTGATAGTATTCGGATTACTAGAAGTAATATTAAGTTATGCCCAATGTCGAGTGAGATGATTAAGTAAAGACCCAAAGAGTTTGGCTGAATTAATGAATTTATAAGCATATACCTTAATGCTTATAGATAGACTTGGGATATGTACTGAGTAAATAGTCAGATGATGCTTTTCGATATATACAAAAGAAAGATCAGGGTAGAACATCAATGATAAAAGATATGTAAGCTACTGAGTGCAATAAGAGATTTTTGACGAGAGTCTATGAAAAATCATAAGAGATGAAGGAACTAGACAAGCTCTTAAGACCTTTATACCAGATTTCGCTAGTTCAAGCTCATTTGGAGTAGATGTTGTAGTGGGTAAGTATTATGAACATTGTCTGAATCATATGGATGGACAGAATTTGGATGCAACCTAAATCGACTTGAGATGGTAGACTTTGACGTCATCTTGGGAATGGATTGGCTAGGCCATCATTCAGCTAGCTTATTATGTGGCGAAAGAAAACTTGTATTTAAAGATGAGAAGGGAAAGGAGTTTAGCTTCACTGGAACCAAGTTACCTAGGAAGCGGAAGCTGATCCTCTTTACCCTAAAAGCTAAAGAGATGCTTAGAGAAGGGAGGAGTGGGGTACTTAGTGTCTGTGGTCGACATCACTGTAGAGGTGCCAAAGATGGAAGATCTAGATGTGGTACGAGAGTTTTCAGATGTATTTCTAGAAGATCTACTAGGTCTACCTCCAAAAATTTTTACACACCGTCATCATATTTGTCACACCCCAAATTCTGATCCAACCGGGAATGGTGTGAGTGAACCGTCATTGAACCAACGGTTCACACCGGGATCTCGAATAGGCCGTGTCCACCCCTACAAACCAATTACACATAACCACAATCGAATATAAATGTTACAGTAGGATAAACGGAAGACTTTAAATAGAATGAGCCGAGCATCTATTGATAATTTAAATAAATATCCCATTATTCAAATTCAATCATAAAATAATAATCTATTACATCTCTTAATAACAAACCAAAAATAAGCGAAACCAATAAATAAAATCCATCACGGTACACGCGAGAAGGGCACTCGCATGAAGCGTCATGCTCGTCCTCTCTCTGCCCGTCCAACGGCGCGCACCACCATGCGCCCGGAGCGTTTACGTAATCATCCACGGTATAACCTTGCATCCGCATCTAAAAACAATGTATATACAAAGGGTGAGCACGCAACCGCGGCTCGGTAAGGCAATCGAGACAGTTTCACAAGATTATGCATGAGTAACAATCATTTTATCTTTGTGGTCTGGTTTTAAGTTTGCAATGTGCTATAGAAAGGTTTGGTGGCCCCCGCACCTCTATACGAGGTGTGTGGCGTCGCGCGGTAATCACACTACCACCAACCCACATGCACCCATCATGGAATAGAGATAGAGCTAAGGTATACCCGCACCTCCCACGATACTCTACCCATACCGGTACCTAAGCCCCTGCGGCCGGGGCTGCATAAGCCGGGCTCGCAACTAACCAATCCTATATGTCAACAATGTATGCTCTATCCCGGCCACGGCCGTCCACGGCATAGAGATAGAGCTAGGCGTGCGGGCCGGGTCGGAGACCTCCTAGACCCTCACCTCCCCCGATACCCTATCCGCGGCTAACCCACTAGGATAGAAACAATGCGCGGGTAGACCCTATCCCAACACGACACCCTACGGCATAGAGATAGAGGCTAAAGCATCGTGGACAAGGCAGCGTCGACTCGGAATCCTCGGTACCACCAACGATGGTCGGGACAACATCAATATCGGAGACCAACGTACCCACGATCTTCCCACGATACCCTACCCGTACCAAGCATGTTAAGATAGAATACTACAAAAGGTGCCGGTGTGAAGAGCGATCCCGAGGCCCATGCCCCTCCACGCACCAGCGAAAACAATCACATGCCTAACAATCACATCCTATGAATGCATGAACAATAATAATAGCTGAAAGTAAAGGATGGCATGTGAATATGCACAAACATCACATCGCGGATATTCAATGATTAACAACGATTTCTTGTCCATTAATTATTAGGTTTAGGTCAGATTCCCTTACGGCGGCTCGTTCGATAACTTGCTCCGCGTCGCAAGATCCAAGCGATAAGTCACGGCGTCCTACATAATATTAGGGTTTCATTAGAATATATTATTTAGGGTTTCATGTTGGTCGGAAACCAACGTGGATCACAAGGTGCCCTCCCGGGCGGGCCGGTGGCATGTACGGTCGCGGCTCCGTGGGAAAGGCGGCGACCCGGTATGGTCGGCCGGTCCCCCACAACCAACCTCCCGAGAGGTAGCGGTCGCAACATACCGGTCGCACTATGTGCAACCGGTATAGTCGGCCGGTATGTCTCGGAAGACCATACATGGGTTCTTCGATTGCCGTCGATCATCCTCCACGGATTTTCGGGGTTTCTCCTATCCATTCTAAGTCTAGGCTTTGAGTTAGAGCTATCCCCAACTCATTCAAGTCTCGTTTCGATGAATATCATCTCGAAACTTCGAATCTAGGGTTTGGCGGCAACTTAGGGTTTATTGGCCAATTTAGGGTTTTTAGATCAATACCTACTTTGCATGGTATTGATCCACCCACATAACTAACATAGGGTAAGAAGATGGTATCAAACACTTACCGTTGACGGGGCGTAGCGAGGCTTCGTCAAGCGGTAATGGCGGCACCTCCTTCTTCTTCCTAGCTCCTTCTCCTCTCCAAGCTCTTTCTCTTCTCTAGGGTTTGGGAAAGACAATGGAAAGGATTTGAGGGGTTTAAGGGTGTATTTATAGGCTAGAAATAGGGTTTAGTAACCCTACTAGGATTAGGAAACTTCTAGGATTCGAAATCGGGAAAGTGGGACCCGTAGAGACTAATTTCCAAATTCCGCGCATAGGCAGTGCGAGGCCATACCGGTCGACCCGGTACCATCATCCGGTACCATCGGCCGGTATACCTAAAATAAGGTATCATTGGTCGACTTTGGTCCGATTTCGTTCTGTTTGTTATCCGCTTGCCCGTCGGCTCGGTGATGATGACGGAAGACTGTCACGACACAAAACCAAGGTTTAGACCGGGTTTTTCGAGTCTGGGTCTTACAACTCCACCACCCTTAAAAGAAATTTCGTCCCGAAATTTGCATGTAAGTACTACAACTCCCCCACCCTTAAAAAGAAATTTCGGCCTCGAAATTTGAGCGTACCTTGATCGTCAAAAAGGTTAGGGTACTCCTTCCTCATCGCGCTCTCTTCTTCCCAAGTAATTTCCTCCACATTTTGGCTTTTCCAATGCACCTTTACATAGTGGATATCCTTGGTTCGAAGTTGCTGAACTTTTCGGCTGAGAGCATTACGGGCACCGCCCGAAAAAGTTAAGTCTTGGTCAAGTCCGGAGGATCAGGCGCTCAAGATATGCGATGGATCTCGACATACTTCTTCGGTAATGATACATGGAACACATTATGAGCGCTAGACATAGATGGTGGTAGAGCCAATTGATATGCTACATTACCACGTCGATTCAATATCTCATATGGTCCCACATACACGGGGCATAGCTTCCCCCTTCTTACCAAACCGTTTCGGACCTCGCACCGGTGACACCTTCAAGAACACTTTGTCACCCTTTGCAAACTCCGGATCTCGGCGTCGATTATCCGCATAGTGCTTTCGTCGAACTTGAGCTGTCTTTACTCTCTCTTTGATCTGATCAATCACTTTCGGCAAGTTTCTTCAACAAACTCCGGTCCTACAATTCGTCTTTCCCCCACTTCATTCCATAACGAGAGGTGTGCGACATTTTCTCCCATAGAGAGCTTCATATGGGGCCATCCGGGTTGTAGCCGATAACTATTGTTGTAAGCAAACTCGATAAGTGATAGCTTCTCATCCCAAGCTCCTTTGAAATCTAATGCACAAGCTCGAAGCATATCTTCCAAAATTTGAATGGTTCGCTCATTTGTCCGTCCGTGCCGAGGATGGAAAGCCGTCTTGAACTTCAACTTTGTTCCCATAGCTTTACGTAATCCTTCCCGAATTTTGATGTAAAGCGGGGATCTCTGTCGGACACTATACTTTACGGGAACGCCATGAAGTCGACTATATTATCAACATATAACTTGGCCAGCTTCTCCATGGTATGCTGAGGTCGGCCGCCATAAATCGAGCTGTCTTGGTGAGCCGATCTACTATAACCCAAACGCATCCGGCGACCTTGGTGTCAAAGGTAGGCCGGTGTGGAAACCCATAGTGATACAATCCCACTTCCATGCGGGGTTACGGTAATGGCTGTAGTAAACCTGCGGGTCTTTGTCTCTCGCTTTAACTTGTTGACAATTCGGACATTGAAACACGAAGCGAGCTATATCGGCTTTCATACCCCTCCACCAATAGAGTCTTCTTAGATCATGGTACATCTTGGTACTTCTCGGATGTACCGAATATGGAAGTGTAATGAGCTTGGTCATAACTTCGGCCTCCGATATCGCGGTCTTCGCTCTCGGGTATACATACCCGTCCGCGATACTTGAGTACTTTGTGCGATTCCAAGGTAAAGTCGGGGATTACACGTACCCTTCTCTAAGTCTTCTGCCCTTGTCCCGAGATATGGGTCTGTCAGGATTGCTACCTTGACTTCATCAATTAGGCTCGGTGAGATCTTCAATGCGGCGAACATCATAGTGAACTTATGAATCAAGCCTTGCTCAACGGGATCTTACTGCGGTTTCGATAATATGGTCTTCATCAATTTCCATCGAACTTCGAGGCTGCGGCACACAATGCGGCATTTGTACTCGGTCTCGCCTCGGGTTTCGATGCCCACTTTACGCTTAAGGCGTCGGCCACCACATTTGCTTTACCGGGTGGTGCTTGGATGTCGCAATCATAATCTTTTAACAATTCCGGCCATCTTCTCTGCCTCATATTCGGATCCTTACGGTGAAGAGATAAGTTAAGCTCTTGTGATCGACTTGATCCGAAACTTCTCACCGTACAAATAGTGTCTCCAAGTCTTGATTGCATGAATAACCGCTGCTAGCTCCAAGTCATGCGTAGGATAGTTCTTTCTCGTGCTCTTTTAAGCGTCTTGATGCGTGGCGATTACATTCTCCTTGCATCGGACACACCCAATACCCAACCACGAAGCATCCGGTATATAGAGTAAGCGGTGCGGCTTGGTTCGGGGATGGTCAGGATAGGTGCGAGAGACAAGTCTTGACTTCAAAGTGCGGAAGCACTTCTCACACTCATCTGTCCATATAAATTTCTCTCCCTTCTTGGTCAATCGGTGAGTGGAACCGCGATCTCGGAGTAATCTTCCACGAATCTTCTATAATAACCAGCCAACCCAAGGAAACTACGAATCTACGCAACAGATTTTGGTGCTTCCCATCCTACGATAGCGGCTATCTTGCTTGGATCCACCTTGATACCGTCCCCGGACACAACATGGCCCAAGAAAGCCACTTCCTTCGGCCAAAACTTCGCACTTCTTGAATTTTGCATAAAGCCTCACGTCCCTCGGCCGTTGTAGGGCTGCTCTCAAATCCTGCTGTATGAGTCTCCATGTCCTTAGAGTAAATTAATATGTCGTCGATGAATACGATGACCGAAGTGTCCAACATGTCATGGAACACTCGGTTCATCGGTTCCATAAGCGGCCGTTGGAGCGTTGGTCGACCGAAAGACATAACCGAGAAACTCATAATGTCCATACCTCGTTAACGGCAGTCTTGAATATCTCCGGCCTTGATCTTCAATTGGTGATACCCGATCGGAGATCGATCTTTGAAAAAACCTTTGCACCCTGCGGCTGATCGAGCGGATCATCGATCCTAGGCAAAGGATACCGATTCTTGATCGTCAACTTGTTCGGCTCCACGATAGTCAATACATAGCCGTACACTTCCATCTTTCTTCTTGGCGAACAACACGGGTGCTCCCCAAGGCGAAATACTAGGTCGTATGAAGCCCTTATCCGGCAATTCTTGTAATTGGGTCTTCAACTCCTTTAACTTCGGTTGGGGCCATCTGTATGGCGCTTTAGACACCGGGCCCGAGCGCGGTATAAGGTCTATCACAAATTCCGTAGCCACATGTCGGTGGTAAGCTTCGGAAGATCCTCTGGAAATACATCCGGAAACTCCCGAACCACCTCTATATCCTCCATCTTGAGTGACTCTGCTGTGAGGTCGGCTACGAGATCCGAGATAACCCACTCCCCCCTTTCTCCAAGCATCTCTTAGTCTTTAGGGCGGAGAGGATCAACTTTCAGCTTCCTAGATAGCTTAATTCCAGCGAAACTATATTCCTTTCCCTCTCTGTCAGTAAGCATAAGCTTCCTTTCTCCACATAAAAGGACGGCCGAATGATGGCCTAGCCAATCCATTCCTAAAATGACATCAAAATCTGCCATCTCAAGTATTACTAGGCTTGCTTCTAGGTCTCGGCCCTCGATACTTACGATTACATGGTCCATAATACTTGGTCAAAGCCACTTCGACTCCTAGTGGAGAGCGAACTATCAAGCTTGGGTTCAATTGCTTGATTGGTAACTCCATTAAGCTTCCCAAAAGAAAGCGAGAAACAAAGGAGTGCGTGGCCCCGAGTCAAATAATACTACGGCGGGTAACCCGGCTACATTTACAATTCTCGGAATATATTGTCCCTTAGTTCTATATGCTCATGCAGGCGAAAGAGTAAATCAAATAGTAAGGGATAAAGTCGTACCGGTTACCACATCGGGTGATGCGGCGGCCTCTTCGGTGGTGGCCTGCATAAACTCGCGGCTTCTTTGGGGAGCTTGCTTCCTAGGTAGCGTGCAGTTCCTTGCAACATGTCCAAGTTCTTGGCCGGTTAAAACACTTAATATTCGGGTTGGGCCTGGTTAGTTGTGGCGCGGTGGTGCCGGGTTGTTTCTCGCCAGTCTTTGTAGCGGTCGCGCCCCTGTATGGGCGGAATGGTCTAGTATTACCCGCCGCTCGAGTTCTCTCCGCCAGGTCTCTTCACTCCCTTGTTTTGAGCGAAGAAGCCGTCCCTCGGCCGGACTCTATCACCCTCGCAACCTGCCTTTGCCTCGTTGTAGGTCTTTTTATCCGGACCCAACGGATGTTCTCTAATGCTTCCACGTAGTCCCATGGTGAACCTCGTATCTTTGTCTCCTCCTCCCGCATCCTGGCCGGTGCGAAGAAGAATAGCTCTTCGTACCTCCGTTGATAAGCATCTACGGTCGGCCCGACCTGGCTGTGGGCGAAACTCTCTCTCCATTGAATCCACTGAAGCTCTTTGGGAAGTATTTGTCGAAGAAAGCCGCTTTAAACACTTCCCGGTCCAACTAGTGCATCTTTGGTTCTCCAAATATGCCCGCGTGGAATTCCACCAAGCATTCGCGTCCTCCCTCGGCATGTGAGTGGCAAATAGAACCTTCTCCTCCTCGGTACACGTCATCAACCGGAAGTTCTTTTCCATTTCCGAAACCCCTTGTGCTGGCCACAATGGTTTCCCTGTCTGCCCGGTGAATGATGGCGGTTTCAACTTCAAGAACCCGTCCGCCGACACCGCTAAGATCGTCTTTGTCCACGGGTATCTGCTCCGTACCATGGTGGTGGATCACGGATATGCCCCGGATCCCGCGAGGCGGCGGGGAAGCGATGCGGTGGTGGTACGTTACGTGCTTGGGCCCTTGGCCTTGGGCTACTCTGCACCCGTTGTGAAGACATTTTCTCTCGGACCCGGGCGTATTACCGGCGGGAGCGAGAACCTGGCGACCCGAGCATCGCTAGCACCTCACTCGAGAATTCCTTACGGTGAGCTTGCATCGATAGACCAAGTTTGTAACTATGGTCTCGGAATCCCCGGTGAGGTGGTCACGGTAGTGCGTCGGTACTTAGGGACTGTTCCTCCTCTTGGGCTGGTTTCCCTAACCTTGGTCTTGCTCGGCTTGTTCTTCCTCTAGGCGCTTCTCGGCATGATGATGCTTTCTACCCCTTCGACCGTTTCCACCCGCCATCTCGGACTATTTATTTGGATCTGAGAAGAAGACATAACACGTGAGAATCATCAATAATAGTAGTGTTAGTCTTGAATAATGCAGGGGAATAGTCGAGAAGTAACATTTCAATTTGCACAATTTTGTAAATTTTACATTTTTTTTTTTTTTTTTTTTTTTTTTTTCGCTCACTGTAGAAATATCTTTGCGGCCGGTATAGTCGACCGGTCAAAATTAAAATTCTGGCCGAGACATACCGGTCGCATGTCTATGAGATACCGGTCGCCACTCCGTAGACGGTGTTGCGACCGGTATAGTCGGCCGGTCGGGAAAAATTTTCTGGCCGAGACATAGCGGTCGCACACTGGGTTGATACCGGTCGGCCGGTATAAGGCATAACCGTCGGCCGGTATGCCCAAAATGGCTTTAAAATCGCGAAAAAGTGAGATTTTTCTCACTTTTCCTTTCTCTTTCTCTCCGGTGGCGATTCCTCTCCGGGTTCCGAGTTGCTTCAGTTCGGCCCGGTGCTATTTGAGGCCGATTCCTTCCATTCAAGACCTAGCATATCGTCTCCAGGTAGGTCTCTACCCTCTCTCTCATATTTTTATGAAATTTTCATATCGTCTATATGTAGAATTTTAGGTTTTTCTTTGTTCGAGATGTTTTAACCGTAGGAATTCTTTTCCTTCGGCTTAGAAAGGGTTTAGGGACCCCCAAGAGCAAAAGCCCTCAACCAATTTGGGGTTTCACCGAACGATTTTTCATAAAAATCGAATTTTTCATCTTTTTGACCTAGGTTTTCAAAAATTTCGAAATTTTTTCTAATTTTTCTTAATTCTTGAAATTTCTTGAAATTGCTTGTTATAATTGCTTGTGATTGGTTTATGGAAGAGTGTGGGGGTTACGTAAGTCCTCCTCCCCATGTTTTTGGGTGAGTTCGAGGCTTTTTCCCAATTTATAGCCGTTATCTTTGCCGAAATTTTGAAAATTTCTAACTTTTATCTCATTTTCTTTTGTTTTGCGGATTCTAAATGGCTCCTAGGGCGCAACCTCGGGAAGCGATCACACGGTTCCAGTTCTCGGGTTCCCTCTCCACCTATCCCTCGGCTAGATGAGCTCTGGTTTCGCTCTTTGGAAGCTCGGGCTCGGTTTCCCTGGTTTTGATGACAAAGGGTATTATATCCGGGCGACGGGTCAATGTGGGACGGTTGCACCGGTTCAATGTAGAGACGGCTTTTGGTGCTCTAGGTTGGCTGCCGGTTATTTCCTACCACGAGACCACACGCCCTAACCTAGTTAAGCACTTTTATGCGAATCCGCGGAACTCGAAGGGGATGTCGAGGACCCGAACCGGTGTAGGGATCTGCGCATCACCGATTACGTCCGGGGTGTACATATTTCCTTCAACACCCACCGGTTAGGCTGATCCGCTTGGGGTTCCCAATGATGGGGATTTGGTATCTTTGCGCCCCCAAGGCGAAAGGTTATTTGGCCGAAGATTTGCGCCGGGAGATAGCGCGACGGATGCTCAACCCCAGGGCTCCTATGAAGGCGGCTAGCTTGAGACCTATACCTCGGGTCTACGACCGCATCATCCGGCCGCGATATAAGTGCCCGCAGGCGGTCACTACAACGAGTTGTCCCAGCTCACCCGATCAGTCACCTATTGCGTGCGCGCCGGAGAGCGGATCTCACTTCCATACCTCATCATCCGGACTATGCATCGGCGGCCGTGGCCCGTCGGGCCAGCAACCTTCCCTTATGGCCGGCCCGTCACTTTCCTTCTTCGCCGTGCGGGCGTGAGTTTGGAGGAGAGACAGCCGTTGAGGACTCCATGACTTCGACATCGGCCGGGATCGCGATAAGCGGGATCGCGGATGGTTGATCTGCCCGTTAGCGATGGCGAGTTGGAGGCTCGCCCTCGTCCACTTGGGAGAGTAGCGGCGGCGGCGGCGGCGGCGGCGGCCGGCCCATCGCGGCCTATGCGGCGAGATGGGGGATGATGATGATGGCGATGTAGTTGGGGAAGCACCGGTGCCGACCCCACGGCCTCCACTGTACCACCACCATCCGTTCCCCCGGCGGGGCCATCTCGACCCCCTCCCGGCTCGGTGTTGGGTATGTTTCGCGAGATCGGGGGACACCCGGAGGGTCATCCTAGAGTCTCGGCGAGCGATGGGTCGGGGAGTTGGGGCGCTTTGGCTCGTGGTCTCTGAGTGACTCGGGACCCGGTGCATTGGCTTAGGGTCGCCTCTGGCGGGACTATGACATAGCGGACCCCATTCCTCCCGGGCCTCCTACCCCATGATTTTCCATTTAATTTTCTTTTGGTTGTTTATATAACGGGGTAACCTTCCGGTTTGTGGACTGTACCCCGGTCGCACTATTACATTTGATACTATTTTTCCCATTTAATGAAAGTTTCATGGTTCACCTATCTAGTGTATGTGCACAGATTAAGTTTCACATTTAGAATAGTACATTATTCTCTTTCTTAATCCGTCTCAGGTATCAAACAATGCTTAGGGTGTGTTTGTATTAAGATTTTTAAACTTCCTAACTCGGTTCATCGACCCCATTATGTGTAGCATGGTTTGTTGGAGCAGGCCGAGAGCTCGATACCAAGTTGTCACACCCCAAATTCCGATCCAACCGGGAATGGTGTGAGTGAACCGTCATTGAACCAACGGTTCACACCGGGGATCTCGAATAGGCCGTGTCCACCCATACAAACCAATTACACATAACCACAATCGGAATATAAATGTACGGCGGAAGACTTTAAATAGAATGAGCGAGTATCTATTGATAATTTAAATAAATATCCCATTATTCAAATTCAATCATAAAATAATAATCTATTACATCTCTTAATAACAAACCAAAAATAAGCCGAAACCAATAAATAAAATCCATCAAGGTACACGCGAGAAAGGGCACTCGCATGAAGCGTCATGCTCGTCCTCTCCGCGCTCACGTCCAACGTCGCGGCACCACCATACGCCGGGCGTTTACGTAATCATCCACGGTATAACCTGCATCCGCATCTAAAACAATGTATATACAAAGGGTGAGCACACAACACGTTCGGTAAGGCAATCGAGGCGGTTTCACAAGATTATGCATGAGTAACAATCATTTTATCTTTGTGGTCCGGTTTTAAGTTTGCAATGTGCTATAGAAAGGTTTGGTGGCCCCCCGCACCTCTATACACGAGTGTGTGGCGTCGCACGGTAATCACACTACCACCAACCCACATGCACCCATCATGGAATAGAGATAGAGCTAAGGTATACCCGCACCTCCCACGATACTCTACCCATACCAGTACCTAAGCCCCTGCGGCCGGGCTGCATAAGCCGGGCTCGCAACTAACCAATCCTATATGTCAACAATGTATGCTCTATCCCGGCCACGGCCGTCTACGGCATAGAGATAGAGCTAGAGCGTGCGGGCCGGGTCGGAGACCTCCTAGACCTCACCTCCCCCGATACCCTATCCGCAACTAACCCACTAGGATAGAAACAATACGCGGGTAGACCCTATCCCAACCACGACACCCTACGGCATAGAGATAGAGCTAAAGCATCGTGGACAAGGCAGCGTCGACTCGGAATCCTCGGTACCACCAACGATGGTCGGGACAACATCAATATCGGAGACCAACGTACCACGATCTTCCCCCGATACCCCACCCGTACCAAGCATGTTAAGATAGAATACTACAAAAGGTGCCGGTGTGAAGAGCGATCCCGGCCCATGCCCCACTCCACACACCAACGAAAACAATCACATGCCTAACAATCACATCCTATGAATGCATGAACAATAATAATAGCGAAAGTAAAGGATGGCATGTGAATATGCACAAACATCACATCACAGATATTCAATGATTAACAACGATTTCTTGTCCATTAATTATTAGGTTTAGGTCGATTCCCTTACGGCGGCTCGTTCAATAACTTGCTCCACGTCGCAAGATCCAAGCGATAAGTCACGGCGTCCTACATAATATTAGGGTTTCATTAGAATATATTATTTAGGGTTTCATGTTGGTCGGAAACCAACATGGATCACAGCTGCCCTCCCGAGCCGACCGGTGGCATGTACCGGTCGCGGCTCCGTAGGAAGGGCCGGCGACCCGGTATGGTCAGCCGGTCCCCCACAACCAACCTCCCGAGAGGTAGCGGTCGCAACATACCGGTCGCACTATGTGCAACCGGTATAGTCGACCGGTATGTCTCCGGAAGACCATACATGGGTTCTTCGACTGCCGTCGATCATCCTCCACAGATTTTCAGGGTTTCTCCTATCCATTCTAAGTCTAGGCTTTGAGTTAGAGCTATCCCCAACTCATTCAAGTCTCGTTTCGATGAATACATCATCTCGAAACTTCGAATCTAGGGTTTGTCGGCAACTTAGGGTTTATTGGCCAATCTAGGGTTTTTAGATCAATACCTACTTTGCATGGTATTGATCCACCCACATAACTAACATAGGGTAAGAAGATGGTATCAAACACTTACCGTTGACGGGCGTAGCGAGGCTTCGTCAAACGGTAATGGCGGCACCTCCTTCTTCTTCCTAGCTCCTTCTCCTCTCCAAGCTCTTTCTCTTCTCTAGGGTTTGGGAAAGACAATGGAAAGGATTTGAGGGGTTTAAGGGTGTATTTATAGGCTAGAAATAGGGTTTAGTAACCCTACTAGGATTAGGAAACTTCTAGGATTCGAAATCAGGAAAGTGGGACCCGTAGAGACTAATTTCCAAATTCCCGCATATAGGCGGGCAGGCCATACCGGTCGACCGGTACCATCATCCGGTACCATCGACCGGTATACCTAAAATAAGGTATCATTGGTCGACTTTGGTCCGATTTCGTACTGTTTGTTATCCGCTTGCCCGTCGGCTCGGTGATGATCGGAAGACTGTCACGACACAAAACCAAGGTTTAGACCGGGTTTTTGAGTCTTGCACCTTATTAAAAGAAATTTCGTCCCGAAATTTGCATGTAGGTACTACAATATTCATCGATGACATCTTGGTCTACTCAAAGGACAAGGAGACTCATGCAACACATTTGAGAGCAGCCCTACAACGGCTGAGAAGAGATAAGCTTTACGCAAGTTCAAGAAGTGTGAATTTTGGCTCAAAGAAGTGGCCTTCTTGGGTCACATAGTATCTGCAGACGGTATCAAGGTAGATCCAAGCAAGATCGTAGCTATAGTAGGATGGGATGCACCAAAATCAGTTGCGGAGATTCATAGTTTCCTTGGATTGGCTGATTACTATAGAAGATTCGTGGAAGACTACTCAAGGATTTCCGTTCCATTTATCAGACTAACCAAGAAAGGAGAAAAGTTCATATGGACAGATGAGTGTGAGAAGTGCTTTCAGACTTTGAAGTCAAGACTAGTCTCTGCACCTATCTTGACCATCCCAGCACCAGGCTTGCTGTTTACCCTATATACGGATGCCTCAGGCTTGGGTCTTGGATGTGTGTTGATGCAAGGAGAACAGGTGATTGCCTATGCATCAAGACAGTTGAAAGAGCATGAGAAGAACTATCCTACACATGATCTGGAGTTAGCAGCGGTCATTCACGCAATCAAGACTTGGAGACACTACCAATATGGTGAAAAGTTTCAGATTAAGTCGGATCACAAGAGTTTAACTTACCTTTTTACTCAAAGGGACCTGAATATGAGATAGAGGAGATGGCTGGAGCTATTAAAAGATTATGATTGTGACATCCAGTACCATCTGGGTAAGGTAAACGTTGTGGATGATGCCTTAAGCAGAAAGTGGGCATTGAAACCTGAGGTAGGACCTACTACAAACGCTGCACTGTGTGCTGCAGCCTCAGGCTCAATAGAGGAGAATAATGAAGAGTATATATTAGAGACTGCAGGAGATCTAGTGGAACAGGGCTTAATTCATAAGTTCACATTGATGTTTGCAGCTTTGAAGATCTCATCGGATCTCATAGATGAGGTCAAAGTAGCAATCCTACAGGATCCACACCTCAAGACTGTACAAGAAGATCTAGAAAAGGATAAAAGCATCCCTGACTTTACCTTGGATTCAGAAAAGGTACTCAGGTATCATGGATGATTATGTATACCTGAGAGTGAGAACTCAAATATCAGAGATAGAGTTATGACAGAAGCTCATTACACCCCATATTCAGTACATCCAGGAAGCACCAAGATGTATCACGATTTAAGAAGACTATATTAGTGGAGGGGTATGAAAGCGGATGTAGCTCGATTTATGTTCCAATGTCTGAATTGCCAGCAAGTTAAAGCAGAAAGGCAGAGACCCCCAGGTTTGCTACAACTACTATTAGAGCCAGCATGGAAGTGGGATTGTATCACAATGAATTTCGTTACTGGCCTACCCTTGACACCAAGGTCAGTGGATGCAGTATGGGTTATAGTCGATCGACTTACCAAGACAGCTCGATTCATCACTGTCAGACCTCAGTATACCATGGAGAAGCTAGTCAAGCTATATATAGATTATATAGTCACTTTATGGTGTCCCAGAAAGTATAGTATCTCACAGAGACCCTCGTTTTACATCAAAGTTGTGGAAAGGATTATAGAAAGCTATGAGAACCAAGTTGAAGTTTAGCACAGCTTTTCATCCTCAGACAGATGGGCAGTCAGAAAGAACTATTCAAATCATAGAAGATATGCTCCGAGCGTGTGCCCTAGATTTCAAAGGAGCTTGGGACGAGAAGTTATCGCTCATCGAGTTTTTTTATAATAATAGTTACCAGGCTACGATCCAAATGGCTCCTTATGAGGCACTCTATGGGAAGAAATGTCGTACACTTATGTTATGGAATGAGGTGGGAGAGAAAAGGATTGTAGGATCGGAGTTCGTCGAAGAAACTTGTCGAGTGATTGATCAAATTAAGGAAAGAGTGAAGACAGCTCAAGTTCGACAAAAGCACTATGCAGATAATCGACGTCGAGATCTGGAGTTCGCAGTGGGTGATAAGGTGTTCTTGAAGATATCACCTGTGCGAGGTTTGAAACGGTTCGGTAAGAAGGGAAATCTATGCCCCAGGTATATGGGACCATACGAGATTTTGACCAGACGTGGCAATGTGGCATATCAACTGGCTCTACCACCATCCATGTCAAGCATTCATGATGTGTTCCATGTTTTCTTATTGAAAAAGTACATCAGGGATCCATTTCACATCTTGACAGCAGACCCACCAGATTTGATAGAGGACTTGACATTTGAAGTGGTACCTGTGATGCTCACAAGCCGAAAGGTACAACATCCCCAAAGCAAGGATATCCATTATGTGAAAGTGCATTGGAAAAACCAAGATGTAGAAGAAATCACTTGGGAGGAAGAGAACGCGATGCGAAAGGAAAACCCTAACCTTTTTGACGACCAAGGTATGTTCAAATTTCGAGGTGAAAATTTATTTTAAGGGTGGGGGAGTTGTTAAACCTACATGAAAATTTCGGGGATGAAATTTCTTTTAAGGGTGGGGGAGTTGTAAGACCGACACTCCATGAACCCGATCTAAACCTTTCATTCATGTCGTAACAGATCTTCCAATCATCACCAAAACAGACGAGACGAGCGGATGACAATCAGGTATGAAAACAAACCTCAAAGTATGAAATATTTCATACCGGTCGATGGTACCAGGTGGGAGGATGGCGGTGGGGGTTGCGCAACCACTTAGATCAGGGTCCCTGCGTCCTACTTTCTAAGTTCTGGATCGAAGGACTTTCCTAATGTTAAGGGTCCCGCTTCCTAAACTCAACCCTAGCCTATCTAAGGCTCCACCCTAAAAACCCATTCATTGATCCTCCACAAACCCTAAAGAGGAGAAAGAGATTGAAGAAGGAAAAGAAGCTAGGAAAGATTAAACCTTCCTCTTTGTCCTCGCACTAGGATGGTTAGTCATGGTATTGTCTAAACCATATTTTACTACCATCTAGTCAGTAAACCCTAGATTCAAGTTCTAGGTTGAAAATCATCGAAACTAGGACTTGAATGGAGTTGGAAACAACTCTAACTCAGTGCTCGGACCTAGAATGTGTAGGAGAAACCCTAGAATCAATAGGGGATGATCGACGAAAGGCGAGAACCGGATGTATGGTCTTCGGGAGACATACCGGTCGACCATACCGGTCGCACCCTATGCGATCGGTGCCTGTGACCAGTATCTCCCAGAGGCTGGTCTGTGGGGACTGGTCGACCATACCGGTCGCACCTTTCCCCACAGTGCCACGGCCGGTACCTGCAACCGGTCTGTACTGTGAGGAGTATTTTTTATCTTGTTGGTTTTTCGACCAACGTAAACCCTAAGAAACCTGTTCTAACTCAACCCTAACATCGTGTAGGACCTTGTGATAGCAAGTTTGGATTTTGTGACGCGGAGCAAGCTATCAAACAAGCGTCAGGTAAGGGAATCAGACCTAAACCCTAATAATTTAATAACAGTAAAACATTGTTAATATTTACGATTCTATGGACTGATGTTTGTGCATACTCGCATGTCATCCTTTACTTTCCGTTATTATTATTTTTCATGCATACTTGCTATGCTAGGATGTGACTGTTAGGCATGTGATTGTTTTCATTGGTGTTTGGAATGGGAAGGGCCTGGGGTCTAGGATCATTCCTCACACTAGCACCTTTTTGTATCGTTCTGTCTTAGCATGCTTGGTGCGGGTAGGGTATCAGGGGGAGGAAGTGGCACTGTGGTCTTTGGCCTGGCCACTAGACTCTAGCTCTATCTCTATGCCATAGGGAGCTGTACTGGGATAGGGCCTACTGTGCTGACATATAGGATTGGTTAGTTGCGAGCCCAGTTTGCAAGCCCTCACCAATAGGGGCTTACGTGTTGGTATGGGTAGGATATCAGGGGAAGTATTGGCAGTGTTTGATCCAGACGCTTTAGCTCTATCTCTATTCCATGGTGGGTGCATGTGGGACGACAGTGGTGTTTGATCCATTGGGAGGCTTCACACACTCGTGTATAGAGGTGCGGTGGCCACCAATCCTTTCTATAGCACATTGTAAACTTAAAACCAGACTATAATGTGAATGTTACTCATGCATATGTTTGTTGCATTGTCTGATTGTCTTACTGAGCTAAGTTGTGAGCTCACCCTATATATATATACATGTTTTTAGATGTTGATGCAGGTTATACGGTGGAGCATTACCTGAATGCTCCAGTGTACGGAGGCATGACTGCTTTAGACGTGCAAGTAGGAGAGGACGAACATGACGCTTCATGCGAGTGCCCTTTCTGTGTGTACCTCTAGGATTTGATTTATTTTATTTTAATTATTTTCAGTTGGAGATACAATTGATGTAAGGATATTTATTTATGTTTCGGTATTTGAATAATGGAATATTTTATTAAATTTATCAATAGATCACTCAGTTCATTTTATTTAAGACTTTTGTTGTATTTTATTATATTCTAATTATGGTTATGTACAATGATTTGTATGAGTGGACACGGTCTTATTGAGATCCTGGTATGAACTATTGGTTCAGTGACGGTTCACTCATACTTCTGGTTTAGCCAGAATTGGGGTGTGTCATACCGGTCGATCGGTACCATAGACCGGTATGAAAAATATCATACTTTTAAGTCCGTTTTCATACTTGGTTGTCATCCGCTCATCCCGTCTGGCCTGGTGATGATTGGAAGACCTGTTACGACATGAATTAAAGGTTTAAATCGGGTTAATGGAGTGCGGGTCTTACATGTTTAAATTCATGTTAATTGGACCATATGCTTAATGCTTTATCTTTGTGATATTTGTTTGAGTTACATGTTATTTTGTTAATTTTCGATACTTATTGCTTTATCATTTAGATTAATAGATGTATGTGTGGAGTGCTCACATGCTAAACCTAATTCTGAATCCATGTTCCCCTCTCCAAGTGATGTATCCCCATTTGAATATTTGTTTTGGACTTGATGTATGTTAGGATGCACCCTTCTCGTGATGTGATTGGCTAGGGGACTCCAATGAATCTGACTCATTGTGGGCCCATTTAGAATGAGCCCATCAACCCTAGGATTGGATCCAAGAGTGTGGGAATTCATTGTATCAAATGTATTAATGAAAAAAGCGATTGGGTAGATGTATGCATAGGATTGGTGGCCCGACAGACGGCCCACCTGGGCATCCCTAATGTGGGATGTGAGTGAGATTTAGTGTACCCCCATGTGTGGGGAGCTGAGGCGTTTGGCCTCTTCTGAGTGTTGCCACGCGTGCCTATGGCTCATCAATCCATGGGAACTACACTTGACCTGATTCTCGAGAGACAGAGGTCTCGACAGATACGTAGGCTGCGGGGGAGTTTGGTTACTCCACGCTCGGTCAAATTGAGGTAAGTTCCATGTATTATGGGATTACCTCAGTGAGGAGATTTCCCTGTGGAAGGGAATACCTCTACACTGAGATGTGTTCCACCATTGTGGGAGCATCTCATCCTTCTGATGTTTCCAATATTTTGGGAGCATCATTTGACACACAATCAAATTGAGGTAAGTTCCATATATTAAGGAATTACCTCATCGCGAAGGGATTTCCCTATGAAAGGGAATACCTCTACACCGAGATGTGTTCCACCATTGTGGGAGCATCTCATCCTTCGGATGTATTCCAATATTTTGGGAGCATCATTTCACACACGCACACACACTCAAATTGAGGTAAGTTCCATGTATTATGGGATTACCTCAGCGAGGGGATTTTTCTGTGAAAGGGAATGCCTCTACACCGAGATGTGTTCCACCATTGTGGGAGTATCTCATCCTTCGGTTGTGTTCTAATATTTTAGAAGCATTATTTTCACACACACACTCAAATTGAGGTAAGTTCCATGTATTATGGGATTACCTTAGCAAGAGTGTGAGACCTACATGCAAATTTTGGGGACAAAATTTCTTTTAAGGATGGGGGAGTTGTAAGACCCGCACTCCGTGAATCTGATCTAAACCTTGATTTCATGTCGTAACAGGTCTTCCGATCATCACCGGGCCAGACGGGATGAGCGAATGACAATCAGGTACGAAATCGGACCAACCAGACCAACTTAAGTATGAATTTCATTCATACGGGTCGATGGTACCGGTCTATGGTACCGGTCGACCGATATGGACTGCGCAGCAGACTACCAAGATCCAGAATTGGATCTCTACGGGAGTACTTTCCTAATTCCAAATCCTAAAACTTTCCTAATCCTAAGAGGCTTCCTAAACCTAATTCCTAGCCTATTTAAACCCCTCTAAGCCTCCTAGAATCCCTTCCATTGATCCTCACAAACCCTAGAGAGGAGAAGGAGATTGGAGAAGGAGAAGGAGCTAGGAAGAAGAAGGAAGTGCCGCCATTGCCGTTCGACGATGCTCACCTTACGCGAATCGACGGTAAGTGTTTTGAATCATTCCTCTTACATTGTGACTCTAGGATAGTTAGTATGGTTGGATCAATACCATGCAAAGCAGGTATTGATCTAAACCCTATTTGGCCATTAAACCTTAATTTGCCGTCAAACCCTAGATTCGAGTTTTGGGATGATTATTATCAAAACTAGACTTGAATGAGTTGGAGATAACTCTAACTCAAAGCTCAGACTTAGAATGGATAGGAGAAACCCTAGAAATCCATGGAGATTGATCGACGGTAGTTAAAAAACCTAATGTATGGTCTTCCGGAGACATACCGATCGACCATACCAGTCGCTAGTTTTCCCACAGAGATGCGACCGGTATGTTGCGACCGGTCAGCTCTGAAAGGCTGGTTTTGAACTCTATTGGTTTTTCGACCAACGTGAAACCCTAAGAAACTATTCTAATTGAACCCTAATATAATGTAGGACTCTGTGATACCACGATTAGATCTTGCGACGTGGAGCAAGCTATCAAACGAGCGTCAGGTAAGGGAATCTGACCTAAACCCTAATAAATAAAGGACAGTAAAATATTGTTAATAATAACCTTGAATATATGATGTGATGGTTGTGCATATTCACATTTCATCTTTTATTTCCAGTTATTATTATTGTTCATGCATATTCCATATGATAGGATGTGATTGTTAGGCATGTAGTTGTTTTCATTGGTGTGTGGAATGGGAAGGGCCTGGGGCCTGGGATCATTCCTCACACTAGCACATTTTTATAGTATTCTATCTTAGCATGCTTGGTGCGGGTAGGGCATCAGGGGAAGGTCGTGGTACTGTGGTCTCTGGCATGTGGTCGCTGGCCTGGCCACGATGTTGTGGCACTGTGGTCTCTGACATGTGGTCTCTGGCCTGGCCACGATGCTTTAGCTCTATCTCTATGCCGTAGGGAGTTATGTTGGGATAGGGTCTACTAGCGTATTGTTCTGTCTTAGTATGCTTGATGCGGGTAGGGCATCAGGGGGAGGTGTGGCATTGTGGTCTCCAGCCCAGCCACCACGCTCTAGCTCTATCTCTATGCCGTAGTGAGCTGTACTAGGATGGAGCCTACAGTGATGACATATAGGATTGGTTAGTTGCGAGCCCAGTTTGCAAACCCTAGCCGGTGGGGGCTTATGTATTGGTAGGGGGTGGAGTATCAGGGGAGGTAGTGGATGCCTTAGCTCTATCTCTATTCCATGATGGGTGCATGTGGGTCGGTGGTAGTGTGGTCTACTGTGCGATGCTACACACTCGTGTATAGAGGTGAGGTAGCCTCCGAACCTTTCTATAGCACAATGCAAACTTAAACCAGACCACAGCATAAAATGATTGTTACTCATGTATATAATATTGATACACTGTTTGATTGTCTTACTGAGCTAAGTTGTGAGCTCACCCTTTGTATATACATTGTTTTTAGATGTTGATGTAGGTTATACGGTGGAAGATTATATGAACGCTCTGGCATATGGAGGTGTTGCTGCCCTGGATGTACAGGCAGGAGAGGATGAGCATGACGCTTCATGCGAGTGCCCTTTCTACGTGTACCTTTGACTTTGTTTTATTTGTTTCAGTTATTTTATTAAGGTGATGTAAGGATATTTAACTACGTTTGGAAATTTGGATAATTAGATACTTATTTAAATTTATCAATAAAATACTCAGTTCATTTATTTAAAGACTTCCGCTGTATTTACTATATTCTGATTGTGGTTATGTGCAATGGTTTGTATGAGTGGATACGGTCTATTTGAGATCCTGGTGCAAATCGTTGGTTTAATGAGGTTCACTCACACCATTCTGGTTGGATCAAAATTGGGGTATGACAACTTGGTATTAGAGCCCTCGGGCTCTGTCCAACAAACCATATTGCACTTAACTAAGTCGATGAACTGAGATAGGAAAATTAAAAATCTAAATAAAAACATACCATAAGCACTGTTTGATACCTGAGACTGATTAAGAAAGAGCATAGTAAATATGGAATTTAATAATGCACATGCTCATAAAAACTTCTATTAAAGAGTAAAGAGTGATAAAGTTAAAAGTGCTACAGGGTACGGTCCACAAACCGGACAGTTACCCTGTTATATAAACTGTCAAGAGAGAGAAAAATAAGAAGACAATCATGGGGTAGGGGGCCTAAGAGGAATAGGGTCCGCTATGTCATAATCCCATTCGTAAGCGACCCTAAGCCAGTGCACCTGATCCTGAGTGACTCTGAGGATGCGAGCCAAGTGCCCCAAGTCACGGCTCATCTCACGCTGAGCATCCCTGAGCTCTGTAAACATACCCATCACGGTGTCGGGAGGCAGCTGAGATGGTCCCGCTGTGGTGCTAGTACTGGAACATCCTCTAAATGATCATTGCCACCCTCATCATCGCCCACTGCCTCTGCTGCATGAGCAGCATTGGCTGTTGTTGTTGCTGCTGCTACCGTGGCTGCTACCCTCCTGAGTGGGCGAGGACGAGCCTCCAAATCCTCATTGCTGATCTGCAGGTTATCCATCTGCATCTGCAGGATGGCATCCCAGTCGGTGTCAGAAGTCATAGTGTCCTCTACAGCAATCTCACCCCTCATGTTCACTCGTAGCCGCTGTAGAAGAGTGGTGATGAGCCAACCATAGGAAAGGTTACTGGACTGACCGGGTAGTGTAGCCTGATGCATGGTCCTGATGATGATATAGGGAAGGCAAACCTGTTCCCCAGAGCAAACACAGTAAGTCAGGTACTGAGTGAGCTGAGATAACTCACTATAGTGGCCGCTTTGGGGCACAATGTTGTGCTGGATGATGCAGCTATAAACTCGAGGCAGGGGCTTCAAACTAGCAGTCTTCATGGGCGCCCCAGGGTTGAGTAGTTGTTCGGAGATCTCTTGGCATAGATCATCAGTGAGGAAGCCCTTCATCTTAGGGGCATAGTAGAATAAATCCCCTTCATTGGGAATCCCCAGAAGATCAGCAAGCTGATGGGTGTCGAAGGATATGGGAACACCTTTGACGTAACTGGTAATGCGGAGCGCTCGACATTGATCGAAGTCATCATCACTGCTGAGGTGCCAAAGATGGAAGATCTAGATGTGGTGCGAGAGTTTCCAGATGTATTTCCAGAAGATCTCCCAGGTCTACCTCCAGACAGGGCCACAGAGTTCGTGATAGACTTAATGCCAGGGTCAGCACCATTGTCTAAAGCACCATACAGGATGGCCCTTACAGATTAAAGGAGTTGAAGACCCAATTACAAGAATTGCTAGATAAGGGTTTCATACGACCAAGCATATCGCCATGGGGAGCACTTGTATTGTTCGTCAAGAAGAAGGACAGTAGTGTACGGCTATGTATCGACTACCGAGAGCTGAACAAGTTAACCATCAAGAATCGATATCCCTTACCTAGGATCGATGATCTATTCGATCAGTTACATGCAAAGGTTTTCTCAAAGATTGATCTCAGATCAGGGTATCACCAACTGAAGATCAAGGTCGGAGATATCCCAAAGACTGCTTTCAGGACAAGGTATGGACATTATGAGTTTCTAGTTATGTCGTTCGTGTTAACCAATGCCCCAGCTTCGTTCATGGAACTGATGAACCGAGTGTTTCATGATATGTTGGACACTTCGGTCATCGTATTCATCGATGACATATTGGTCTACTCAAAGGACAGGGAGACTCATACAACACATTTGAGGGCAGCCCTACAATGGTTAAGAAGGGAAAAGCTTTTTGCCAAGTTCAAGAAGTGTGAATTTTGGCTGAAGGAGGTGGCTTTCTTAGGCTACGTAGTATTTGAAGATGGTATCAAGGTAGATCCCAGTAAGATAGCTGCTATAGTCGGATGGGAAGCACCAAAATCAGTTGCGGAGATTCATAGTTTCCTTGGATTGACTGGTTACTATAGAAGATTCATGGAAGACTACTTAAGGATTGCCGTTCCACTTACTAGACTAACCAAGAAGGGAGAGAAATTTATATGGTCAGATGAGTGCGAGAAATGCTTTCAGACTTTGAAGTCAAGACTAGTCTCTGCACCTATCTTGACCATCCCAGCACCATGCTTACCATTTACCTTATATACAGACGCTTCAGGGTTGGGTCTTTGATGTGTATTGATGCAAGGCGAACAAGTGATTGCCTACGCATCAAGACAGTTGAAAGAGCACGAGAAGAATTATCCTACACATGATTTGGAACTAGCAGCGGTTATACATGCAATCAAGACTTGGAGACATTACCATTACGGTGAAAAGTTTCAGATTAAGTCAGATCACAAGAGCATAACATATCTTTTCACTCAGATGGACCTGAATATGAGGCAGAGGAGATGGCTGGAGTTATTAAAAGATTATGATTGTGATGTAAGACCCGCACTCCGTAAATCCGGTCTAAACCTCGTTTTATGTCGTAGCAGGTCTTCCGATCATCACCAGGCCAGACGGGACGAGCGGATGACAAACAGGTACAAAATCGGATCAAAGACAGTCAAATATTCATCATTTTATGTTGACCGATCAATGGTACCGGTCTTGGTACCGGTCGACCGGTCAGCTCTGCGCAGTTGAGTGCGGAGATCCGAAATTGGATCTCTATAGGTCCCATTTTCCTAAACCCAAATGCCTGAACCTTCCTAATCTTAATAAGGTTACTAAATCCTAATGTTAGCCTATAAATACACCATTAAACCTCCTCAAATCCTTTCCATTGTCTCTCTCAAACTCTAGAGAGGAGAAGGAGGTTGGAAAGGAGAGGAAGCTAGGAAGAAGAAGAAGGTGCCGCCATTACCATTCGACGACGCTCACGTTACGCCAGTCAACGGTAAGTGTTTTAATCAATCTTCTTACCCTATGATAGTTATAGGGGTGGATCAATACCATGCAAAGTAGGTATTGATCTAAAACCCTAACTGGACCTTAAAACCCTAAGTTGACGTCAAACCCTAGATTCGAGTTCCGAGATGATATTCATCAAAATAAGACTTGAATGAGTTGGGGATAACTCTAACTCAAAGATTAGACTTAGAATGGATAGGAGATACCCTAGAAATCCATAGAGAACGATCGACGACAGTCGAAAAACCAAGTGTATGGTCTTTCAGAGACATACCGGTCGACTATACCGGTTGCTAGTTTGTTCACAGAGCTGCAACCGGTATGTTGCGACCGGTCAGCTCTGAAAGGCTGGTTTGGGACCCTGTTGGTTTTCGACCAACGTGAAACCTTAAGGAAACTATTCTAATGAAACCCTAATAATATTATAGGACTTTGTGACTTCCCGTTTGGATCTTGCGACGTGGAGCAAGCTAACAAACGAGCGTCAGGTAAGGGAATCTGACCTAAACCTAATAATTTATGGATAGTAAATCTTTGTTAATCACCTGAATATGTATATGATGTGTTGTTTGTGCATATTCACATGCCATCCTTTACTTTCAGTTATTATTATTGTTCATGCATGATAGGATGTGATTATTAAGCATGTGGTTGTTTTCGTTAGTATGTGGAGTGGGGCATGGGCCTGGGATCGCTCCTCACACTAGCATTTTGTAGTATTCTATTTCAACATGCTTGGTACGGGTGGGGCATCAGGGGAAGGTCGTGGTACGGTGGTCTCCGATGTTGATGCTGGCCTGGCCATGGTTATGTGGCACTGTAGTCTCCGAGGTTGACGCTGGCTTGTCCACGATGCTTTAGCTCTATCTCTATGCCGTAGAGAGTTATGTTGAGATGGGGTCTACCTGCGTTATGTTTCTATCCTAGTGGGTTAGTTGCGGATAGGGCATCAAGGGAGGTGTGGGAATGCCTTAGCTCTATCTCTATGCCGTAGACGGTTGTGCTGGGATAGAGCATACATTGATGACATATAGGATTGGTTAGTTGTGAGCCCAGTTTACGAGCCCTGGCCAGTAGGGGCTTAGGTACTGGTATGGGTAGAGCATCAGGGGAGGTACGGGGATATCTTAGCTCTATCTATATTCCATGATGGGTGCATGTGGGCCAATGGGGGTGTGATCCATGAGGTACCACACAGTCGTGTATAGAGGTACGGGGGCCACCAAACCTTTCTATAGCACATTGCAAACTTAAACCAGACCACAGCATAAAATGATTGTTACTCATGCATAATATTGTGAAACTGTCTAACTGTCTTACTGAGCTAAGTTGTGAGCTCACCCTTTGTATATACATTGTTTTTAGATGTTAATGCAGGTTACACAGTGGATGACTACATGAACACTCCGCGAATAGTGGTGTTGCTGCTCTGGGAGTACAGGCAGGAGAGGATGAGCATGACGCTTCAAGCGAGTGCCCTTTCTGTGTGTACCTTTGATTGGATTTTAATTATTTGTTCCAGTTATTTTCAGTTGGATTAAAGTGAATGTAAGATTATTATATTTTATGTTTGAATCTGAATAATTGGATATTTTATTTACATGTATCAATAGATTCTCAATTCATTTTATTTAAAGACTTCTGTTGTATTATTTATATTCTGATTGTGGTTATGTGTAATGGTTTGTATGAGTGGACACGGCCTATTCGAGATCCTGGTTTGAACCGTTGGTTCAATGGCGGTTCTCTCACACCATTCTGGTTGGATCAGAATTGGGGTGTGATAACTTGGTATCAGAACCCTTGGGCTCTGTCCAAGAAATCATATTGCACTTAACTAAGTCGATGAACTGAGTTAGGAAATATTAAAATTTTTTAATACAAACACACCCTAAGCATTGTTTGATACCTGAGACGGACTAAGAAAGAGCATAATATACTATACTAAATATGAAACATAACATGTGCACATACACTAGTTAGGTGAAACATGAAAACTTTCATTAAATAAGAAAAAGAGTATCAGATAAAATAGTGCTACAGGGTACAGTCCACAAATCGGACAGTTACCCTGTTATATAAACAGTCATAAGAGAAGAAAATAAAGAGGGACAATCATGGGGTAGGGGGCCTAGGAAGAATAGGGTCTGCTATATCATAATCTCGCTCGTAAGCGACCCTAAGTCAGTGCACCTGGTCCTGTGTAACCCGTAGGCTACGACCCAGACGTCCCAGCTCCTGACCCATCTCTCGTTGAGACTCTAGGATGACCCTTTGGGTGTCCCTGATCTCAGTGAACATACTCAACACCGGGTCTGGGGAGGGATGAGATGGTCCGGATGTAGAGGTAGAGGGTGGTGCTGTAGGTGTAGGCTGTGGAGCTAGCGCTGGTACACCCTCTGCCCTATCCTCATCATCATCACGCTCGACCTCGGCTGCATAGGCCGCATTGGCTGCTGCTGCTGCTGCTATGGCTGCTACCCTCCCGAGTGGACGAGGGCGAGCCTCCAACTCGTCGTCGCTAACGGGAAGATCGACCATCTGCATCCTCTGAATAGCATCCCAGTCAATGTCGGATGTCATGGTATCCTCAACAGCCACCTCGCCTCTCATGCTCACACCCAGGCGACGTAGAAGGAAGGTGATGAGACAACCGTATGGAAGGTTACTGGCCTGATCGGCCAGGGTCGCCTGATGCATGGTCCGGATGATGAGGTAAGGGAGAGAGACCCGCTCCCGGTGCGGACGCCAGTAGGTGATGTACTGAGTGAGCTGAGATAACTCACTGTAGTGGCCGCTCTGGGGCACAATGTCGTGCTGGATGATGCGGCTATAGACTCGAGCTAGGGCTTCAGACTTGCCGCCTTCATAGGAGCCCCAGGGTTTAGGATCTGCTCTGCGATCTCTCAACGTAGGTCCTCGCTCAGATAGCCCTTCACCTTTGGAGGGCAGTATACCAAGTCTCCATCATTGGGTACCCCCAGCAGGTTAGCTAATTGGTGGGTGTTGAAGGAGATAGGTACATCCTTGACGTAGCTGGTGATGCGCAAGTCCCTACCCTGGTTGGGATCGTTGACATCCCCATGAAGCTCCAAGTTAGCATAAAAATGCTTAACTAGGTTGGTACGAGTGGTATCTGTGTAGGGGATTACAGGCACCCACCCAAGCGCGTCGAAAGCTGCTCGCACATCGAACCTCTCCAACTGATCCAAGTTGACTCGTCGCCCAGATTCGATGTTTTTGCTATCAAACCAGGGGAAACGAGCTTGTGCCTCCAAGGAATGGAACCAATGCTCGTCGAGTTGTGGAGCGGGTGGCTGAGAAGCGCGCACGCTTGAGCCATGAGGACGTTTGCCAAGAGCACGTCGTGGAGCCATTAAACTGCAAAACAAAAGAAAATAAGAAGAAAAGGTTAGATTTTGTCGAAATTTCGACAGCATAACGACTGTAATTCGAGAAAAAGCCTCGAACTCACCCAAAAACATGGGGAGGAGGACTTACGTAACCCCCACACTCTTCAACAAATCAAACACAGACAATTACAATAAGCAATTTCAAGAATTTAAGAAAAATCAAGAAATTTTGAAATTTTTTGAAAACCTAGGTTAAAAAGTGTAAAAATTTGATTTTTATAAAAACCGTTCGGTGGATCCTCAAATTGGTTGAGGGCTTTTGCTCTTAGGGGTCGCTAAACCCTTTCTAAGCCGAAGGAAAAGAGTTCCTACGGTTAGAATCTCTCAATCAAAGAAAAATAGAAAATTTCTAGGAAAAGACGATATGAAAATTTATAAAAACATGATAGAGGGGGAAGAGACTTACCTGGAGACGATATGCCAAGTCCGAATCGCAAGAAAACCACTTCTAGGGTGACCGGTCAGACTGTAGAAGCTTGGAAACCAGAGGGAAACGCCACCGGAGAAGAAAAGGAATGGGAAAAGTGAGATTTTTCTCACTTTTCGCGATTTTAAAGCCCATTCTGGACATACTGGTCGACTATACCGGTCGACCGGTACCCCTACAGGGATGCGACCGCTATGTCTCGGTCAGAATTAAAATTCTGACCGGTCGACTATACCAGTCGCAGCATATTCTACAGGGGTGCGACCGGTCAGCACCAGAATAGCCAGAAAAATCTCAAAAAAAATTTAAAATTTTGTAAATTTAAATATTCCTTTTTGCGATTGTTTCGCCTTATATTGTTCAAGACTAACACTGCTATTGCTTTATTCTCATGTGTTATGTCTTCTTCTCAGATCCAAACAGAATAGTAAGGGAATCTGACCTAAACCTAATAATTTATGGACAGTAAATCTTTGTTAATCACCTGAATATGTATATGATGTGTTGTTTGTGCATATTCACATGCCATCCTTTACTTTCAGTTATTATTATTGTTCATGCATTATAGGATGTGATTGTTAAGCATGTGATTGTTTTCGTTAGTGTGTGGAGTGGGGCATGGGCCTGGGATCACTCCTCACACTAGCACTTTTGTAGTATTCTATTTCAACATGCTTGGTACCGGTGGGGCATCAGGGGAAGGTCGTGGTACGGTGGTCTCCGATGTTGATGCTAGCCTAGCCATGGTTATGTGGCACTGTGGTCTCCGAGGTCGACGCTGGCTTGTCCACGATGCTTTAGCTTTATCTCTATGTCGTAGGGAGTTATGTTGGGATGGGGTCTACCTGCGTTATGTTTCTATCCTAGTGGGTTAGTTGCGGATAGGGCATCAGGGGAGGTGTGCAAATGCCTTAGCTCTATCTCTATGCCGTAGACGACTGTGCTGGGATAGAGCATACATTGATGACATATAGGATTGGTTAGTTGTGAGCCCTGGCCAGTAGGGGCTTAGGTACTGGTATGGGTAGAGCAATAGGGGAGGTACGGGGATATCTTAGCTCTATCTCTATTCCATGATGGGTGCATATGGGCCAATGGGGGTGTGATCCATGAGGTGCCACACACTCGTGTATAGAGGTGCGGGGGCCACCAAACCTTTCTATAGCACATTGCAAACTTAAACCAGACCACAGCATAAAATGATTGTTACTCATGCATAATATTGTGAAACTGTCTGATTGTCTTACTGAGCTAAGTTGTGAGCTCACCCTTTGTATATACATTGTTTTTAGATGTTGATGCAGGTTACACAGTGGATGACTACATGAACGCTCCGGCGTATAGTGATGTTGCTGCTCTGGGTGTACAGGCAGGAGAGGACGAGCATGACGCTTCATGCGAGTGCGCCCTTTCTGCGTGTACCTTTGATTGGATTTTAATTATTTGTTTCAGTTATTTTCAGTTGGATTAAAGTGAATGTAAGAATATTATATTTTATGTTTGAATCTGAATAATTGGATATTTTATTTACATTTATCAATAGATTCTCAGTTCATTCTATTTAAAGACTTCCGTTGTATTATTTATATTCTGATTATGGTTATATGTAATGGTTTGTATGAGAGGACACGGCCTATTCGAGATCCTGGTGTGAACCGTTGGTTCAATGGCGGTTCACTCACACCATTCTGGTTGGATCAGAATTGGGGTGTGACAGTGACATCCAGTACCATCCGGGTAAGGCAAATGTTGTGGCTGATGCTTTAAGCAGAAAGTGGGCACCAAAACCTGAGGCAGGGCCAAGTACAAATGCTGCATTGTGTGCTGCAGCCTCGAGCTCAACAGAGAATGATAAAGAGTATATAATAGAGACTGCAAGAGATCCAGTGGAACAGGGCTTAATTCATAAGTTCACATTGATGTTCGTAGCCTTGAAGATCTCATCGGATCTCATAAATGAAGTCAAAGTAGGAATCCTACAGGACCCACACCTCAAGACTGTACAAGAAGATCTAGAGAAGGGTAACAGGAATCCTGACTTTACCTTGGATTCAAACAAGGTACTCAGGTATCGTGGACGATTATGTATACCTGAGAGTGAAAACTTAAATATCAGAGATCGAGTTATGACAGAAGCTCATTACACTCCATACTTGGTACATCCAGGAAGCACCAAAATGTACCATGATTTAAGAAAGTTATATTGGTAAAGGGGTATGAAAGCAGATATAGCTCATTTCGTATTCCAATGTCTAAATTGCCAGCAAGTTAATGTGGAAAGGCAGAGACCTGCAGGTTTACTACAATCATTATCGGAACCTGCTTGGAAGTGGGATTGTATCACAATGGATTTCGTCACTGGCCTACCCTAGACACCAAGGTCGGTGGATGCAGTTTGGGTTATAGTCGATCGACTCACCTAGACAGCTCGATTCATTGCGGTCAGACCTCAGTACACCATGGAGAAGCTGGCCAACCTATATATAAATAATATAGTTAGACCTCATGGCGTCCCAGAGAGTATAGTATCTAATAGAGATCCCCATTTTACATCAAAGTTCTGGGAAGGACTACAGAAAGCTATGGGAACAAAGTTGAAGTTCAGTACAACTTTTCACCCTCAGACGGATGGGCAGTCAGAACGAACTATTCAAATTTTAGAAGATATGCTCCAAGCTTGTGCCCTAGATTTTAAAGGAGCTTGGGACGAGAAGCTATCGCTCATCGAGTTTGCTTATAATAATAGCTACCAGGCTACAATTCAGATGGCTCCATATGAGGCACTCTATGGGAAGAAATGTAGTACACCTCTATTATGGAATGAGGTGGGAGAAAGAAAAATTGTAGGACCAGAGTTCGTTGAAGAAACTTGTCGAGTGATTGATCAGATCAAGGAAAGAGTGAAGACAGCTCAAGTTCAACAGAAGCACTATGCGGATAACCAATGTCGAGATCTGGAGTTTGCTGTAGGTGACAAGGTATTCTTGAAGATATCACCGGTGCAAGGGATGAAAAGGTTTGGTAAGAATGGGAAGCTATGCCCTAGGTATGTAGGACCATACGAGATATTGACCAGACGTGGTAATGTGGCATATCAATTGGCCCTACCACCATCTATGTCAAGTGTCCATGATGTATTCCATGTATCATTATTGAAGAAATATGTCAGGGATCCATCATTCTTGACAGCAGACCCCCCAGACTTGACAGAGGACTTAACATTTGTAGTGGTACCTGTGATGCTCTCAAGCCGAATAGTACAGCAACTTCAAAGCAAGGATATCCATTATGTGAAGGTGCATTGGAAAAGCCAAGATGTCGAAGAAATTACTTGGGAAGAGGAGAGCACGACGAGAAACGAGTACCCTAACCTTTTCGACGATCAAGGTACATTTAAATTTCGAGGCCAAAATTTCTTTTAAGGGTGGGGGAGTTGTGAGACCTACATGCAAATTTTGGGGACAAAATTTCTTTTAAGGGTAGGGGAGTTGTAAGACCTGCACTTCGTGAATCCGATCTAAACCTTGATTTCATGTCGTAACAGGTCTTTCGATCATCACTGGGCCAAACGGGACGAGCGGATGACAATCAAGTACGAAATCGGACCAACCAGACCAACTTAAGTATGAATTTCATTCATACCGGTCGATGGTACCGGTCTATGGTACCGGTCGACCGGTATGGTATCCACAATAGACTACCAAGATCTGGAATTGGATCTCTGCGGGTCTCACTTTCCCAATTCCGAATCCTAAGACTTTCCTAATCCTAAGAGGCTTCCTAAACCTAATTCCTAGCCTATTTAAACCCCTCTAAGCCTCCTAGAATCCCTTCCATTGATCCTCACAAACCCTAGAAAGGAGAAGGAGATTGGAGAAGGAGAAAGAGCTAGGAAGAAGAAGGAAGTGCCGCCATTGCCGTTCGACGACGCTCACCTTACGCCAGTCGACGGTAAATGTTTTGAATCGTTCCTCTTACATTGTGACTCTAGGATAGTTAGTATGGTTGGATCAATACCATGCAAAGCAGGTATTGATCTAAACCCTATTTGGCCATTAAACCCTAATTTTTCGTCAAACCCTAGATTCGAGTTCTAGGATGATTATTATCAAAACTAGACTTGAATGAGTTGGAGATAACTCTAACTCAAAGCTCAGACTTAGAATGGATAGGAGAAACCCTGGAAATCCATGGAGATTAATCGACGGCAGTTAAAAACCTAATGTATGGTCTTTCAGAGACATACCGGTCGACCATACCGGTCGCTAGCTTTCCCACAGAGATGCGACCGGTATGTTGCGACCGGTCAGCTCTGAAAGGCTGGTTTTGAACTCTGTTGGTTTTTCGACCAACGTGAAACCCTAAGAAACTATTCTAATTGAACCCTAATATAATGTAGGACTCTGTGATAGCACATTTGGATCTTGCGACGTGGAGCAAGCTATCAAACGAGCGTCAGGTAAGGGAATCTGACCTAAACCCTAATAAATAAAGGACAGTAAAACATTGTTAATAATAACCTTGAATATATGATGTGATGGTTGTGCATATTCACATGTCATCTTTTATATCCAGTTATTATTATTGTTCATGCATATTCCATATGATAGGATGTGATTGTTAGGCATGTGGTTGTTTTCGTTGGTGTGTAGAATGGGAAGGGCCTGGGGCCTGGGATCATTCCTCACACTGGCACCTTTTTGTAGTATTTTATCTTAGCATGCTTAGTCCGGGTAGGGCATCAGGGGAAGGGTGTGGTACTGTGGTCTTTGGCATGTGGTCGCTGGCCTGGCCACGTTGTTATGGCACTGTGGTCTCTGACATGTGGTCTCTGGCCTGACCACGATGCTTTAGCTCTATCTCTATGCCGTAGGGAGTTATGTTGGGATAGGGTCTACTTGCGTATTGTTCTGTCTTAGTATGCTTGATGTTGGTAGGGCATCAGGGGGAGGTGTGGCATTGTGGTCTCCAGCCCGGCCACCACGCTCTAGCTCTATCTCTATGTCGTAGTGAGCTGTACTAGGATGGAGCCTATAGTGATGACATATAGGATTGGTTAGTTGCGAGCCCAGTTTGCAAGCCCTAGCCAGTAGGGGCTTATGTATTGGTATGGGTGGAGTATCAGGGGAGGAAGTGGATGCCTTAGCTCTATCTCTATTCCATGATGGGTGCATGTGGGTCGGTGGTAGTGTGGTCTACTGTGCGATGCTACACACTCGTGTATAGAGATGAGGTGGCCTCCGAACCTTTCTATAGCATATTGCAAACTTAAACCAGACCACAGCATAAAATGATTGTTACTCATGCATATAATATTGATACACTATCTGATTGTCTTACTGAGCTAAGTTGTGAGCTCACCCTTTGTATATACATTGTTTATAGATATTGATGCAGGTTACATGGTGGACGATTATATGAACGCTCCGACGTATGGAGGTGTTGCTGCCCTAGATGTATAGGCAGGAGAGGACGAGCATGACGCTTCATGCGAGTGCCCTTTCTGCGTGTACCTTTGATTTTATTTTATTTGTTTCAGTTATTTTATTAAGGTGATGTAAGGATATTTAACTACGTTTGGAATTTGGATAATTGGATACTTATTTAAATTTATCAATAGAATACTCAGTTCATTTATTTAAAGACTTCCGTTGTATTTATTATATTCTGATTGTGGTTATGTACAATGATTTGTATTGTGGACACGGTCTATTTGATATCCTGGTGTGAACCGTTGGTTCAATGACGGTTCACTCACACCATTCTGGTTGGATCAGAATTGGGGTGTGACAAAGAGGATATTCCCTGTGGAAGGGAATACCTCTACACTGAGATGGATCCCACTATTGTGAGGTCATCTCTCACCATCAGATGTGTTCCATGATTATGGGAGCATCCATCAATTGGGATGCATTCTAATATTTTGGGAGCGTCCCTTCTCTTGCACACACCTGGTACGTACACACCTACCCGAACTACGTTTGGCCTGATTCTCGCAACACAGGGATACGTAGGTGGTCTGGGATATACCTAGACCTCGGTCATATGTTGTATATCATTTTTTTCTTTCTTTAGATATATGGTTAGACCATTCATTAAATTCTTTAATTCATTTTTATGATTATTTTTGTATTTAATTTTGTTTAATTTCATCTTATGCCATGCGTAGTTAGTAAAGAATTTGATATCAAATTAGGATTTTCCCTTGTATCTTGTAGTTTAATTAGATAGCCCCAAGCGTTCATAAACTATGGGAAATGATAGGATTTAAGGAGACCGGTTCAATCGAACGAGTTGGGTGCCTAACATCTTCCCAACTTGTAATTTAGTTCATACCCACCTTTGGTGAGACGAGATAGCCATTACATTACATGAGTCATTAGAGTCCCTCCAGAGAGGGACAACATTTATAGGTCCTAGACCTTATCTAGGTGGCGACTCCAGTCTTCTTATCCTCTACTGGCATGAGTGAATGGGATCTGAAGGTGAGAACTTTCCAGGTCCCAGTTTGAGTATAATGAGGGTAGACAACTTTAACTACATGTGAATTCAAATTTAAAATTGAGGATCGTCAAATTTTCAAATAATTTCCCTAGTTTTCGCAAGACAAAAACCTAGAAGGCAAACCAATCTTTCATATTCTTCGATAGTACGAAGATGGTTAGTAGGATTTTGAACATGACCATTGTCTCTACTTGGCTTCAGTTGCCAAAACATGATAGGTTGTTAATAAACCATGCCAATATATTATAATTTCATAATGACCAAGAATAAGAAAAAAATAAACCTATCTACATGAAAAAACCAAAATGTAATTGGAACCAAACATAGTTCATTCACTTGGGCCAATGGTTTACAACAAGATCTCCACTACTATTTTATTTATTTATTTTAACTGAAGGAATGTCTTAAGTGCATAGGCCATCTCAATTGACATGTGAGAATTGAAACTGATATGCTGATTCATAGTTCTAATTTAACCGAAGACCCAATTATAGATACAGTCCATAAATCAACCCATTTATTACCCATTCAAACTATCCATGGGTTTTCCAAATGGTACTGACCACCAACTGTTAACCATTGCTCAACTTATGAAACAAGTAAAAGACACATATGTAATAGTAAAATAACAAAATAAGTAGAAATTATAAAGTACTATTCTCAATAAAACCCAAATAGTGTCAACAAAATCAGTCTAGAAAAACAGTGTCTTTAAACAACACAATTTTAAAAAGGAAAATTTTCATATACACCCCAACAAGGATTGCTAACATCATCTACCACCCAAAATCTTTGCACCGTTAATCAAATAAGCCCATTCTGTTCACATATTCCCGTTAATTGCTGATGTCAACTGAATGGAACCGTTGATGGACAATACTACCCTTTGAGCCGAGTTAAAAGATGATTTTGCCCTTTCTTCTCTTTGTTATGATTTCATATCGAATTTCTTGTTCTTTGTTCCTTTCTCCACTGATCTAAAGTACTCTTCCCTCTTTAACTTTGACCTTTACTTCTTCCTTCTTTAGCCCAGGAAGATCAGCTTTAAAGATTTGAGCTATTGGTGTCTCCTTTCAGTCAATTTGAGCATTGACAAATGTTGGAGAACTAGAAATGAGGAACAGAGAGGGAGGTTGAGAAGGGGAAGTTATTGGAATTGAATGGATCCCAGATATCCATTACGAAGGGATCATGCCCACCAAAAAATGTTGGAATGAGTGACATTGTCACTTGCCACTCCTATATTTTGTTATCTCGCATGCTATATAATCCAGTCCTGGCTACGACTCTCGAGCGTCATTTGAAATAAATCAATATCATCCCTACGATTTCTTTATCCTGTGTCAAATCAGAGAGGATTAGATTGATGCCATCCTACCTAACTGTTTTTCTCCAATAGGTGATATAGCAAATCTTCAACAACAAACAATGTTGACGTCAAAGGCAAGACGCAAAGTCGCTCCCATTACCAATGATGGCAATTCCTCAAAAAAGTTTGACCAACTGCTCCTCTCCTCCGCCATCTGCAACGGTGAAGATTTAGGCTCCTTCGTACGGAAAGCCTTCGCCTTTGGTAAACCCGATACCCTCTTTCACCACCTCTGCCACTTTGCTAGGTCCATGGAGTCCGAGATCGAGGAGGTCTTTCATTCGATTGATGAAGCTCTATTCCTGAGTGAATTTTCATCTCTCCAAAAAGAAAATCTACATGGCTTTGAAGTGCATCTGTGAGGACAAAAGTCCACCCACATTGATGGACGATAATGATTTTGGAGTCGCTACCTAAATTAAGGTCTAGGACCTAAAATGTAGTCTCATCATAGGACAAGACTTCTATTGACTCATGACCCAATATATATCGGCTTTGGTCTATCAGAGAATGGGTAAGCATTCAAGGTATAGTTTGGGAAGGTGTTAGGCACCCAAAGCTGTCCGATCCAAAAATCGGCCTCCTATATGATTTTAATTTCCTTAAACTATATGGTTCTGACTATTCATGGTCAATGGATGATAACTAGGGCTCATAGGAGATCCTATACAAAGTTTCTAAGTTCTTCTAACCTAGGTTTAACCAAACATGATCTCAAAGTAAACAAGTAAGTAAAGTAATATACAGTAAACGAAGATGTTCGATAATGGACTGAATCTGAGACGTCTAAAAAAATCTCAAATTGCCTACATATTCTAATCCTGGAAATCAAGTCCATAATATAGTTTGAACAGATTGTGATTAAAGCTTATGAATGTGATCTATGATTAAGCTTCATTAGATTCAATTATTCAAGTTGAGATTTATGCTTGATGATGATTGATATTGAATCTAGATAGCCTATATGGATTGAAGTGAATATGGATATGGATATGGATATGGATATGGAGAACCTAAGGATACTAAGATGTGGTACTATACTTGGAGAGTCCTCCAAGTTGCCTATGTATTTCAGAGGTCCTAAAAATCAGGTACAACGTTGTTTGTTGTTTGATGGGTTGATACTCTCAAGGAGCATGGATGTGTCTACTCTCAAGGGGCAAGGTATGTATCTACTATAGGGGAGCACGGTATGTATCTACTCTCAGGGAGCACGGTTTGTATCTACTCTCGTGGAGCACGGTATGTATCTACTCTCGGGGAGTACGTCTATGTTTCTACTCTCGGGGAGCAAGGCTATGTTTCTATTCTCGAGGAGCACGGTATGTCTCTACTTTCGAGGAGCAAGGCTGTCTCTCAGGGAATAAGGTATGTCAACTCTCGCGGAGTAAGGATAAGTAAACTCAGGGAGTAAGGTATGTCTCTCAGGGAGAAGGATATGTCTCTCAGGGAGTAGGGATATGTCTCTCAGGGAGTAGGTATGTCTCTCAGGGAATAGGGAATGTCTCTCAAGGAGTAGGGTGTGTCTCTCAAGGAGTGGTGTGTCTCTCAAGGAGTGGGTATGTCTATCAGGGAGTAGATATATCTCTCAGGGAGTAGGGTATGTCTCTCAGGGAGTAGGGTATGTCTCTCAGGGAGTAGGGTATGTCTCTCAAGGAGTAAGGATATGTCTCTCAGGGAGTAAGGATATGTCTCTCAAGGAACAAGGATATGATACTCTCAAGGAGCAAAGGATATGATATTATCAAGGAGCAATGATATGATACTCTCAAAGAGCAAAGGATATGATACTCCCAAGGAGCAAGGATATGAGTCTGTGTTTGGGAATCTCTCCAAACTGCCTACGTATCTTAGGGTGCTGCCCTAAGAATTAGGATCCGCATAGTTCGAAAGATTCAATCATTCATTCATGTATTCTTTCAAGACCAAAGTGTGGAACCATGTTTGAGAATCTCTCCAAACTGCCTACATATCTTAGGATATTGTCTTAAGAATCAGGATCCACGTAGTTCAAAAGATTTATTCATTGATGTGTTCTTTCAAGATCAGGGTGTGGAACCGTGTTTGAGAATCTCACCAAACTGCTTACATATCTTAGGGTTTTGCCCTAAGAATCAGGATCCACGTAGTTCGAAAGTAGATTCAATTCATTCATGTATTCTTTCAAGATCAGAGTGGGGATCATAAATGCTCTATGATTGGATTCACATCACACTTATCTAGGTCTCTGTTCCCTAGGGGAGATGAGCTGAGGGGTAGGGATCATCCTAAAGCTACCCTTAACCTAGAACCCTAATTTAGAATGTATTGGACTAGGCTTCATGATTCTTGATTAAGATTTTATCATTTTTTTCATTTTTACCCTTCCCGTAAATGTGGGTACCTACCTGCACGTCCCCACACCTAAGATGTCTGCTAGGTGTACATACATGGCAGTTCAACTAAGATGCTATAGAAATTAAATTATTACCAAAAATAAAAGATATTCAAGCAAGACAAGAAACAACAATATGTATCATTTCAGATATAGCAAGAAAGCATGTAAATCATTATAGCAAGAAAGCATGTGAACAAGCATTACAACAAACATGTGAGCATCAAAATAACAGACATGGCATCTCATGTATTATCCTCAAATAAATTATATCTCAATGTGTCAGATGGGATTCTCTAGATTTATAGTTGAGATCTAATGTGATTCTCTCAAAGCATCAAAATTAGATCCTCAATCAATGGTTTGGATTCAATCTATCTCTTCAATAATATATCATGATCAAATCTTCAATCTAACAGTTTGATCTCTTCAAAATATAATCATTATGATCAACCATTTAGATTTCATCAAAACAGCCAAGATCAACGGCTCAGATCTCACATCAAGTTACGATCATGATCATACTAAAAAATCAATGGTTAGATTACTCCACATGTCAATCCAATGGTCCAGATCACTCAAAATCACATATCATGATAATCCAACAGTCTAAATCATTCATGAAGATAATCCAACCATTTAGATTACTTAAAATCACATCATCATGATAATCAAACAGTCTAAATCATTTATGAAGATAATCCAACCATTCAAATTAAATCACATCATCATGATAATCCAACGGTCTAAATCACTCAAGATGGTGATCTAGCCATTTAGATTCATTTAAATCAGTCATAATCAAAATCTAATGGTTTAGATTCCTCTAATATACTCATGATCAAGATCTAATGGTTCAGATTCCTCTAAGACACTCATGATCAAAATCTAATGGTTTAGATTCCTCAAAGACACTCATGATCAAGATCTGATGGTTCAAATTCAAGCATCAACACATCTAAAATCAATGGTTCAAATTTGATCATTAAAACATCCAAGATCAATGGCCAATATTAAATCACTTAAAATTCCAAGATTTATGGCCTATAATCAACTCATTAAAATTCCAATCATATGGCCATGATCAATCTCATAAAATTTAGATCATGTGGTTGGACCAATTTCATCACATTAAAACTTCAAATCATGGTTATATCAATCGCACTAATTTTCAAATTATGGGCTCAATTTAATTCACATCAAAATTTCATATCGATGGCTCAATTAACATTAGATAGACATGATCAATGGTTTAAAATAAACATTAAATAGTCATGATCAGTGGTCTGATTTCACACATCAATACCATGAAATTAAAATTCAATAATGGCTCAGTTGCATCAAAATCTCACAATCATTATTCAGATCAATAAGGAGAAATAATTGGTAACAGTGGATTATATATGTAGGGCTGCAGAACTGGTTCGGTTATGGTGGATGTTGTGCTATAGGGTTTTGCTGAGTTGTCGATGGAGAGGGTGATGGTTGATTGCATGTAGGGACAGATCAAGGGGCTTAAAGTTGCAGAGATGGGGTTGGTGATGGTACAGTAGATCGGGTTTATTGGGTTTCAGCAGGGAAGTGGGTTGTGAGGTGATGAATCAGGTTCGGTTTTGAGGAATGGATAGGTGGGAGATTGTTGGTGATATGGCTGGAGTAGGGAGTGATTTTGGTGGGACGACAAGTGGTCTGTGGGGGATTGCTACTGCTGTAACAAGTGTCAATGGTTGGGTTTGCTACAGCTGGACTTGGTGAGATGAGATGAAGTGTTAATGGAATGAAGGGAGGATGGTATAGGTGGCCTATAGGTGGAGATCCAGATGGGAAGGTTGGGGTTTCTCCAAGGTAGTGGCGCAGGATCAGGTGGTAAGTGGAGGACTGGATTTTGAAATCTGGTTGCATGAGGCTAGATAAGGTAGCAGATCAGGTGTTGGTTGCGGCTGCGGTGGCCGGTGGAGCTTGGGTGTGTGAAGGACTGCGGGTAGAGGAAGGATGAAGGGTTGATCGATGGTTTACAGATCGGATAACTATCATGGAAGAGATAAAAACAACACAAAAACAAAAGAGGGTGGGGGGCGGACTTACCTGGAGTTGCAGGAAATCTCCCTCCCCGCTTCTCTTATTCTCTCTATCTGCTTCGTCTCTCTCTCAGCTCCCTCTCCCTTCTTCTTTTTCTGTTGCCTCCTTTCTTATTTTGATCAACTCCAACTCTCTCTGACTTTCTTTATCTTTCTGCCTTCTCTCGAATCTCTCCTCTCTTGTCTTCTGGAATTCTCCCTTTTCTCAATTATTTCTCCCAATCTCCTTAACTCTTTTTCAGTTCTCTCTATTCTCTTCTTTCCTTTTCCTCTCTTCTCTCTCGATCTTTCTCTGTTAAGCTTCCTTTTAGATTTTCTCTTTTCTTTCTGTTTTAGAGTTCACCGACTCTTCTCCTCTTCTATCACCGACTTTCCTCTTTTCTGTTGTTTCCATTTCAGTTCTCTTTTTATTCGGTCAGATTCTCTCTAAACCCTCTCTGAATTTGTTCCCTCCGATCTTAGTCTTCCATTTCATTCCTTTTTTCTTCTTTCAATAGGTTCTTCTCTCTTCCTCCCATTCTCAGACCTCTCTCTCTCTACTTTTTTCTTTATTTCTTTCCACATTTCTCAATATCCTCTTTCTCACTTTCAATTCTTTCCTTTTGTCCGAGTTTTAATTCTTGGCCCTCTTCCCTTCTCAGGTTCTAGCTCCTTTAATGTATATATATACTAACCCGATCTTATCACCTTGTATCAGGTCTTCCTATCATGGTCAAACCAAGCGGACCAAGTGCGTGAAGAAACCACAAGGCTAGGTATGTAATTCGAACCATAAATCATCTAATTGAGACATGTGGCCGCATACCTAAGCAAGTGTGGTTGACCACACCTCAGAATAATGAGACCACAGGAGTCTGGGACGTGTGGTCACAGATTTGGGTCGTGTGGTCGACGGATCCTGCGACCCCACGTGCGACTACACGATGGTATAATTGACTCCGAAATTAGAAAACCTTCCTAATCTGTTCTTTTCTAATCAAAGTAGGACTTTATATGGAGGGTTTTCCTCTATATATAGGACGTCTCTTAGCCTCTTTCATTCTTTTATAACTCAAACTGAAAGAGAAGGAGAATTAAAGAGGAAGACTAAGAGGAGGAATTTCAAAGATAGCTCTGATTCTTCAGCAAGTTTAAGGTATAAAAACAACTCCTACATTAGTTAAATGCCTAGAATAGATCATGGAGGAAGTATTGATTCAAAGTAGGATCTCAACCATGAAACCCATAGATGGAAACTCAAAGGAAATCCATGAAGAGTAGGTTGGAGTAAATGATTGTGAAAAATACAAAATTAAGGCCATAGATCAATCATAGGAAGGACCCTAATGATAGTTCAAGGAATCAAATCATGAAGGGATTATACTGAGAATGAAAATCGACCAAGCACTTATGTGGTCACAGCTATGGTCGATCATACGAGGCACATGTGTCGACCACACTCCCTCAGGAAGTTTCCAGGGAGGGTATGGTCGCATGTATATGGTTGCATGATATGCGACCACAAGTATCGACCATACACCCTGTGGTCGCAGAAATTGAGACCACAGGTGCAGCCACACCTACCACCACTAAGCTTCTGGAGGTCTGATTGATTCTAGATGGAAATTTAAATACTATAATTAATGAATATGAACTCTAATTTAGAATCCATAAATTTATTAGGTTTTCAAGTGGTCCAAAAGTGATTTACAAAGCTTGGAAGAGGAACAACCAACGATCAAAGGTGAGGGAGCAAGACCTAAACTAAATGGATAATAATAAACTGTTTACTTTGTTGAGTCCAATGTCATGATTGATTCTATGCTTGTATGCTTGTAATGTGCATCTCACATGTCATCCAATATTCCTACTATTACTGTTCATGCATATTTAATTCCATTTATTTATAACATGATGATGATGATGATGCTAGGAATAGGCAAGTCAATGTATGTATGTGGTTGGTGTGTTGGATGCGAGTGGAGCATCAGGGAAAGGACGTGGCATGGTGGTCTTTGACCTCGTCACCAGACTCTACCTCTATCTCTACTCAAATCTTGCCCACCAACATCATCATATCGCCATTATCTTAGCAGAACTATTACGTCATAGGGCATCAGGGGAGGTGGTCTCGGACCGTGTGGTCTCTCACTCTATCGGGGGGCCTTAGCTCTATCTCTACGGACGTATTGAGGGATGCTGGGGTGAGACCTTGGATACACTGTTTGGCATTAGGATTGTTTAGTTGTGAGCCGAGTTTGCAAGTCCTTGCCAATAGGGGCTTACGTGTTGGTATGGATAGGGCATCAGGGAATGTGTTGGCCGTGTTTGATCCGGACACATTAGCTCTATCTCTATTCCATGGTGGGTGCATGTGGGATGACAATGGTGTTTGATCCATTAGGTGGATTCACACACTCCTGTATAGAGGTGCGGCAACCACCAAACCTTTCTATAGCACATTGCAAACTTATAAACCAGACCAAAGATATGAACTGAATGCATGCATATGTTTGTTTCATTGTTTTGTTTGCTCACTGAGCCGTGATGTGTGCTCACCCTTTCGACGTCGAATATTTTTAGTTCTTGATGCAGGTCCTACTGTTGAAGAATATATGAATGTGTCGACGTATGGACACGTTGTTGCGATGGACGTAGAAGCTAAAGAAGATGTGCATGATTCGTCGTGCGAGTGCAACTCATGTGTTTTTTATTAGCTTAGTTGTTTAGTTATGGGAACATGTAATTGATTATTTTATTTTATTTTATGTCTTGAGGTATATTGGAGATAATTGGATACTTAATTATGCTACCACTGTCAGATACTCAGTTCATTAGTGTTAAAGACTTCCGCTATCATTTATTTACTTTGAATTTGATTGTGGGATGTATCTGGTTTAATCGAATGGGCACGGCCTATATGAGATCCTAGTTGAACCGTTGGTCTATGGACGGTTCATCACTGGTTGATTTAAAATTGAGGTGTGACAAATATATATATATATATATATGTATATATATATATATATATATATATATATATATATATATATATATATATAATATACGTAATATATATGGTATATATAATATATACATAAATTAAATGCACATGGACTGAACCATTTTAAACCGGGCTAGTCTGGGCTGGGTAGAGTTAGACTGACTGATATTAGCTTGGACTAGCTTGGGTTGACTTGGTTTTCTCTCTTTGTCATTTCATAAGTCATTTCAGCTTGCAGCTCCACATGGGATCATTTGGAGACCTCTGTCCTAGATTTTCCACATTCACTTTGAAGAGCACCAAAATGTAACGCACTGGGGACCACTTCAATTCAACTTAGAACACTATAGAGAGCACTGGGACCGATCGACTATCATTTTTGAGAGAGTTTCACTCGCCTCCCCTGTATTTTTCCAAACTTTTCACTCATCTCCCTTTTCTTGCTGTTTATACTTAAGTAAAACTTTGTTCAGCTAAGGATGGCAAAAATGGGGTGCTTACAGCATCAATGCTATTGAGAGGGATTTCCTTGAGAAAACTCCATCTTTTTCGAAAGATGTTTGAGAAGCGGATCCCGACCATTTGATAGCATATCGAGAAGAGGGTCAGTAAGGAATTCGTTGGAAAATCTAACCTACATTATGCTATTCTCCCATATTCCCTAAATCCGGATTTAAGGATATAGAGAATTAGAGGGGCAAAGAAAATAGGGAGATGTTTTACTTTTACAGGTGTTCGGATTTGTCACAATTCTTGTAGCGATTTACAAAAAGTTCGTAGCAGTTTCATTAATGCGACTTTTTCCCTTTTATTTGTTACAGATCGAAGTGAATCGAATAGGGAAGAAACTAAAGAAAGGGGTTGTTTGGAATCTTCGGGATTTGTTTACCTTTTTTTTTTCGCTATCTCACTTCTCTTTTTTCTCCTTCGTCGGATTCCCATTTGCAAACTCCTATCATCCCCATGGTTAAGTGAAAAGAAAAGAGAGAAATACTAAATGTAAGTTCAATACAAGGTCAAACTAGTCATTCTACTTAAATTTTTAGTTTTTCAACTTATAATATGAAGGGTAAAATTGTATATTAACAATTTAAGTGATTTTCATCAGTTAAGTGGGTGCGATTGATGCTTTTTGCAAACTTGTGGGTGGTAGATGATGTTAGCAATCCTTGTTGGGGTGTATATGAAATTTTTCCTTTTAAAAACCTTCTTACGATTAGGCTTCGTGCCTAATCATAACAATTCATAAGCATTGGTTTTTTTTTTTTAACCAACGTTGTTCAACTGGTGCCTTTCACAATTTAGATAAGATGCAGTTAACATGGTCTAACGTCTTCATTTACAAAGAAATTCAAAAGACTAAACCACCAGTCAACCACACCCTTTTGGGTCTGGTCCAAAGAGATGCCATTTATAATCCAATGGTTTACCACTTCCCAATCCTAAATGCTACTTAATTTTACTGCATCCGGTTTCTATTGGCTCATGGCCAATAGGTACGAGCCTTAAGTGAGTGCCTCTACGAAGACCATAAACAACAACTCATGGGCTTGGAGTTTGTTCATTTAGATTAACCGACTACAATTTACAAGCATGAACCTTACCATTTAATGTACGACTACTCACACACATAAATTGGTCCTTGAGAGTTTTCTAAAGTAACAACATCAAACTGCAACTACCAACCCACTGAAAAGACAAATTGTCTATTCAACATCAAAGGCAGGTGGTATATAAATACACAGTTTAAACATTTTTTACAACATATGAAAAATACTCTTTATTGTAGCACTGAACCTGATGGTCTTTAGCTTGCTCTGATGTCCTGCATAAGGATAGGAAAAACACCGTGTGATGGTTGGGTTGGATAACCCTCAAACCACACCAATGCCTAAGTTAGTCCGGTGAGCAAGCAGTATGGAATAGACACAAGGTAGTTGTCCCTTTGTCAAGAGGATTCAGAAAAAAATCTCTGCTAGAACTTTGAGTGTAAGATTGCTTAAATGTGTTACCTTTGCTTGCAGTGGGCATATAGGTTGGTGATGACCTAAATTGGAAGGTCTTACATCTCGCCTGATAAGGTAAAATATTATCGCAGGTGGCATGGATTACGCTCCATGCCATGAGGATCATGTAGATCTTTCCATTTGTGATTCGACACGGATGTCCAAATCAAATCTATTTGTCGACATATCCCGTAGATTGCTCCTAGGTATTACGCCTACAAAGACCTTCATTAACAGGAATGGCACTCTAGATAAGGCTTCCAACTATGCATGTCGAGCTCTAAGACATGCTAGTAATGTGGACGAAGTTCTGACCTCCGAGAGAGGCCCTGACAATGGGTGAGGCTTTGAGCTTTGAGGCTTAACTTTGGCCATAGGCGAGGTGCCAAGGTTCTAGGATAGACCTCGAAAATGATTCCATCGAGGATTTTAGCTAATATCTGAGATGGGACCTCGAAGACCTCGGAGTAGGAGGACTCCGTGCCACCCTTAGACTATTTCTTCAATGAACTTGAACACACGTGGCATGACACTAATGGAGGGATATTATCCCCATAACAGATGCATCTTGCTCTTATAGGCTTGTAAAGGCTGAGACATGACACTAATGGAGGGATATTATCCCCATAACAGATGCATCTTGCTCTTATAGGCTTGTAAAGGCTGAGAGAGCAAAAAAGGCCATGTGTTAACGTTGAACCACCACTGGAAAAGATAGTCTAGCAAAAGTTGTTCAAGGCCTACAACGAGGCTGAGGCTTAGGTCATGACGTGGAATGATGACATCAGACCATCCATCATCTGACGTTCCCACTGAAATTCAAAAAGTTACAAAGATTGTGTGGGACCTATCAATTTCCATGATCTTTCGAAGGAGACATTGATGTGGTATGCTGCATTAAATGGGACAAAACCTGAACGTATGGGGCTTAAACACGTGTCCCGTCTTAACTCGGATCTGCCTCGGCGGTTCAGTTTTCCATTAGGCTAGGCCTAGGTTTGGAATGAGGCTCGACTCCATAGCAAGTTTACGGGCTTGAGCTTTGGGAATGGGGTTATTTAAACCCTGGTCCCCATGTCTTCTTTCTTCTTCTTTACTTTGACTGTCATGTTCTTTCTTCCCGATACCAGAGCTTCCCAAGATCTTCAAGTCTTCGGTGTTCTCAGCTACAATGTTTCATCATCTTCCCTTTCTAAGTAAGTTTTTTAGAATGGCTAGGATTAAAAGAGTCAACCATAGTTTAGAGTCTAAGGTCCCCGAAAATCCTACCATAAAGCCAGCAGTTGGTAGAGGTAGTGGCCAGAATTCGACTTCTGCTCCTATTACTCAAGAGGAACAAGAAGTTATTCTCTACATTTAGGAAGGGGTGGCACCATGATGTTCATGCTGCAAGGGCTGCTCAGGCTGCTCAGAAGAAGGGGTTAAAGCATGACCATAAAATGGCAGCGAAGGCTGACAAAGGGTAGAAACTGCTCGCTGCTATCGAGGCTTCTAGAAAGTCAAAGTTTACAGTTGAAGAGTTCGAAAGTAGGTTAAAACTCAAGGACCTAGATGCCTTTAGGGATGCCTTCAGGATCCCTTCTTTCTTCAGCCTTTAATTGGCAAAACTTGATGAAAGGATGTGCACGCCTCAGCATGAAGCCATGGCTGTGTACGAAGAGATGTTTTAGTTTGGTTTCCGCCTCCCCATGCCAAGCTTCTACCTCGAGCTCTTGGAAAGCTATAGCATGCCTCCAGCACAAATCACCCCAAACGGGTAGAGCGAGATAGCTGCTTTCCTAGCTCGCTCAAAAGGATGCGGGCCGATGGTTGAGCTGGCATCAAGTCTTTTTCCGAATAGTGTCTGCTACAGCCACTGCTGGTTGTGGTTGGTATTACTTCCAACGCTAAATTGGTGTAGACTATTTCAGTGCTTCGGACCTTGTCTCTGCCCACCATAGGTGGGAGACAAGTTTTTTTCTTCATTTCTTGGGACCCTCTTCCCAATGACCGTTGGTCATGCAACCATTGGATGTAGATCAACTGTGTCCAGGTCAACAAAGTTCCCCTACTCACCCAGATTTTTGTGACTTTGCCGGCTTGATCTGAGAGGTTCTCGCTCTAACCCTCATTGATCTATCTGACCTCACCTATCTCAGGAATGTTGGATTGGGTGAGCACCCATCATAGATCCTGCTTCTCTTTCATTCTTGTCTTTGTACTACCACCCTTTATTTTGCTTTTATAGTGGATATTGACATCAATGATGTCTCGGGTCTCTTTGACAAAGATCAAGCCCACCTTTAATCTAGGGGACAGGCGAAACCCAGGTTGTCGAGGTTCATGAGGTTCATGATATTGGCGTCTCAAGGTTTCCATTGTTGAGGTTTCTGAGGACTCTCAGGGGCTATCTGATATTGCCTCTATTCGTCCTATCTTGCCTGATCACACCAGGTGCCAGGAGGCAGCTGAAGGGGCTAAGGACCAAGGAGACAGTGACGAGGAGGTCGAGGCACAGGTTGAGGGTCTCAAATTGAGGCGTTGGGGGAGGAAGAGGCACTACTCCGCCAAAAAAGCTACCAAGAAGAAGAAGAAGCCATCAATGGGTGTTGGTGAGACTTTTGGTAAACCGCTCCGCCTTCCTAAGCGTTTTCTTCCTCAGGATGTACTTTCTCGGTCTCACCGCTAATGTCTTAACGTTTTGATGCAGATCCTCGGGGACCACCCCCGTCTACTGATGAAGAGCCATAAGGGTAGTCTTCACCTATTGGCATGGAGCCACAGGGATGGTCTCCACCTATTGGCGTGGAGCCATAAGGACCACCGCCGGCAAAGTTTGATCCAGGCTTGGAGCTCAATGTTGAGCATTCAGCCTTAAAGGATTCACTGGTGGCCGAGCATATGGCTTGGCATATTCATCTCCCAAGGGGCATCGATGCCTATACAGAGCTCATTTACCTTGCCGCCTATAGTAGGGCACCCTGTAATCATTTCGAGGTACACTCCCTTGATGTTTGTTGATTTTCCTTTTCTTTTTTGGGTTCGGATTACAACTTTCTTGCTGCAGGATACCCACCTCTTGGTTTAAACTAAGGTTGTCATTGAGGGTTTTGAGGAGCGGCTGAGGGAGACATGAACTTGGTTGGGCGAGATAAAGGCATCCCGAGATGAAGCCGAGCATCAATACACGAAGAAGGAGGATAAGGTTCTCTGACTCGCTGGCAGGGTCAAAGATCTTAAGAAGGAGGTAAAGGACCTCAGGGATGAAAGGGCCAAGGTCTTGAAGCTGAAGAGCAAAACCATGCATGCGGTGGATACCTCAGACAAGTGCTATTAAAAGGCAAGGTCTGATATTACAAAGCTAAAAGAACAGCTCGCCTATGCACAACATAGTTAGGAGGAGGTTGAAAAGACCCACGAGGATGAGCGGGTAGCTCTTGAGACATCTTTAGAGGAACTACTCCGAGAAAAAGCGACGCCGGAGGTCGATATGGGAGAACGCATCAAAGTAGTTGAGGTTAGAGCTATTGAGGAATACAAGGCCGGCACTGACTACAAGAAGATGTGAAGGCCATTATTGCAAGGATGTTGCCACAAGCTCTGGTCGAGATCCAAGATTTTTTCTAGGCTAGCTATCTTGATCTCAACTTATCCCAGCAGAGCATTTTCAAGAGGACTCTTGGGGCCATAGCCATTCCAAAGGCTCTACAGCCTCTAGTTCCTTCTCCGACCTCTGAGCAAACTCTACCAGTACTTGAAAGTTCCGAGATGGCTGTCTTGGAGACACTTGCTATTGAGATTCCATCTGCTCATGGTGACCAGAGCCAGCCTGCTCCTCTACCAACCAAGATTCCTTCTGTTGATCTCCTTCTATCGACCCCCAAGATCAATAGACCTTAAAAGTGAATCCATAGGGTTTTTGCTTTTTCTTTATCTGGCATTTTTATAACTCCGTAGCTGAAGTGCCATTTTTATCTTTGTATATTATCATGTCAATGAATGAATTGCTCCTTTTGATAATCTGTCTTGTTTGAATTTTGAAAAATTACCCATTTTCACTAAGTATTAACTTTTGAGTGTACTATCTTCCAAGCTCTGAAAACTATAATGCATAGTTGTTCACTCTCTGAGCTTCGGTATCTTCGAGGTATTTGAGGTTATCGAAGGTAAGAAACTTTCAAGTCAAGCTTTACTTTGTTGTGTCCTTGGACTTAGAGGATAAATCCATTATCCGAGCTTCAATGCTTATGAGGCATTCAAGGGCATTGAAGCTTAACTTTGATCTGAGGTTCTTGCCGATGGAATCGACCCTCCAAGCTTTAGTACCTTCGACCAGGTCATCGGTGCTGAAGTTACAATCACCCCTTAGCTTTTTAAGGAAAAATCCACCCTCCGAGCTTCAATGCTCTCGGGGTAGCCCAGGTTATTGAAAATAACTCTTCCACTTGAGGTTCTCATCGATGGAATCAACCCTCCAAGATTTAGTATCTTCGACAAAGTTGTTGATGCCAAAGATTATTTCACCCTTAGATTTTGCGGATAAATCCACCCTCCGAGCTTCAAAGCTCTCGGAGCATCTGAGGGTGTTGAAGATAATTCTTCCATTCAAGGTTTTTTCGACATGGTCAGACCTCCTGCTTCAAGTACTTCGACACTTTCCCTTCGAGCCTCATTGCTCTATGGGTACACACTGAAGAAACAAAAGATTCTTGTAATCAGACATCTTTATTGATTTTTACTTTGATTACAATACTCTAAGAATAATATTTTCGTAGATTCGACACATTCTATGTCCTTGGTACCACCTTGTCGTCCATCCTTTCCAAGTGGTACGTGCCTAATCTAGTTGTTTTGATCACTTTATAAGGGCCTTCCCAGTTGGGAGCTAGCTTTCCTTGCTTTGTAGGTTCTAAGGCTGAGGACTGAGGTCTCCAACCTGAAATATTTTCTCCTTGACATTTTTGTTGTAGTGGCTTGCCACCCGAGCTTTGTAAGATACATTCCTCAGTTGTGCAGCCTCTCAAACCTCTTTGAGAATGTCCAGATTTATAAGCATGTTCTCCCTATTGGTTTCCTCATCAAAGTTGACGATCCAAAAGATACTATACAACCTCGACAGGTATAACAACCTCTGCGCCATGGCTAAGCATAAAATGTGTCTCACCTATTGAGTTTGGCTGGTCATCCTGTAAGACCAGACGATGCTGGGGAGATCCTCCCAACAGTTTCTTTCTTTCTTTCTTTTATGAGCCTATCCCTCAGACCATTCTTGATTTCTCTATTGTTGGACTCTTCCTACTCGATCCTTTCTTTAGACCATCGAGGATTGTTTTGTTAGTGACCCCGAATTGATCATTGGCCTTTGGATGGTGCACCGAGGTGAAGTGTTGTGCTATGTGGTATTGGGTACAGAAGGTTCAAAATCGGTTTGAGTCGAACTATTTTCCATTGTTAGTTACCACTACTTGTGGTATGTAGTACCTGTATACCACAGAGTTTAAAGAACTCTATTACCTTTGGCATAGTTATCTTCGGCATGGGCTCCACTTCTATCCACTTGATAAAGTAGTCTATGGAAACTATGAGAAAGTTGATTTCTCTTTGTCCTTGGGGAAATGGCCCAAGGATGTCCATGCTCTAGAAGACAAAGGGGATAGGGCTCTCTATAAAATGTAATGGGACAATGTGTTGATGCTGGATGTTTACATGTCTTACATTGTCCATACCTCTTCACGTAGTCCTTGCATTGCTTTACGATCCTCTGGAAGTAATATCCTTGTCTATAAGTTTTTGAGCAAGCATCCTACCTGCTTGATGGCTTTTGCAAAAATCTTCATGGATGTCTTTAATCACACCAGCGACCACGGAGGGTTGCAGACACCTCAACAACGGTAAAGAGAATGCCCTTTATATAGCACATCGTTATATACGACATACCATTTTGACCTTGTCTGGACCTTTTTGGCCTCCTTCTGATCTTTTAGCAGTATGCCATCTTTCAGACATAACAGGATTAGGTCTGTCACACCCCAATTCTGCACCATTCAGAATGGTGTGATGAACAGCTACAAACCAATGGTTCAAACAGGATCTCTAGTAGGCGGTATCCATTAGAAATAAAACCAGGCACATCCACAACCATAATCAGAATAAATACACAATAGCAAAAGTTTTATAGTAAATGAACTGAGCATTTTAAATGTAATAATCATAATTAAAATATCAAATTATTGTTGTATCAACTGAGACATAAGTAAATAGAATATCAATTACATCTTTTATAAATCCAAATAAAAATCCTAATAGAACACGCATGAGTTGCACTCGCATGAGGGGTCATGCGTATCCTCTAAGTCTTCAGCCTCCATTGCAGCAACACGCGCATACACCGAATCATTTATATAATCTGCAACTGTGGTACCTGCATCAACAACTAAAAATATTCGACGTCGAGAGGGTGAGCACACATCATGGCTCAGTGAGCAAACAAAACAATGCAACAAACATATGCATAGATTCAATTATGCATAGATTCAATTCATATCTTTGGTCTGGTAAATAAGTTTGCAATGTGCTATAGAAATGATAAGTGGCCAAAGATCACGTTTATTGATGTCGCATCTCTATACACGAGTGTGTGAAGCCGGCCAAAGGTAACATTTATTGCCGACTCACATCCACCCAATTCATGGACAATGTACACAAAAAGTCACATTTATTGCTGTACCCGTTGCCCATACCAACACGTAAGCCCCTGCTGGCGAGGGCTCGCAAACTGGGCTCGCAACTAACCAATCCTAATGCCAAACAGTGTATCTAAGGCCTCACCCCAGCATCCCTCAATACGTCCATAAAGATAGAATTAGGGTCTGGTGACCAGGATGAACCACAGTGTCACGTCCCCTCCTGATGCCCTACGACGTATTAGTTCCTCCAAGATAATGGCATTACGACGATGATAGTGGACAAGACTTGAGTTAGAGATAGAGCTAGAGTGCTGAGGCCCCACCTATGACACCTCCCCCTGATACTCGCTCGCATCAAGCACACCAACCATACACATACATCCACATGCATATTTCTATCATCA